>CAUZXS010004203.1:0-27500 GCA_963585895.1 Sepioteuthis lessoniana
GCATGGGCAGAGAGGTTCATTGGCTGATGTCATATCTACTGTTGATCGAAGTGGTGTGTAGACTGCAAGGAAGACTATGTTGAAAAATAAACCTTATTTGGTCACATTTCATGTTGAGTGTATTGGTCAGTCTATGAACTTTTCAGCTGACTTGTGTGTGTATTTATGCACACACTCACAATTACTTGCATATAAGTCAACTCCTTTTTTAATAAAAAGTTAATTTTCTTCTCAACCAAAGATACCCGAAATTAATTGTTTTTAGTTGCTTATGCTAAACTGAATTGCTCGGAATAGAACTGTTTTGACATTTAAACTGTGTGCTTATGCTCGACTACAGTTTCAATAGTTTGAAATGAAACTGTTTTTGTATGCTAAACTGAATTGTTTAAAATAGAACTGTTTTGACATTTGTATAAGTAAACAAAATATATATTCATACTAAACTGAATTGTTTGAAATAGAACTGTTTTTGACATATAAACTGTACTTACTCTAAACTGAATTGTTTGAAGTAGAACTGTTTTGACTTTCAACTGTGTGTAAACAAAAAGCTATACTTATTCTAAACTGAATTGTTTGATATAAAACTGTTTGAGTAAACTGAATTGCTTGAAATAGAAATGTTTATGACAATTAAAATGTGTACTTATGCTTATGTTTGAAATAGAACTGTTTATTTGTATAAAAATAGATTTTGGATTGAATAACCTACAAAGGTTGATATGCCATAAAACCCAAACAAACAAAAGAAACGTGTGTGTATACATGCACACACAGAGAATTACCTGTAAATAAGCAGACCCCTTTTTTAATAAAAAGTTAATTTTCTTTTAAACCAAAGATACCAGAAATTTATAATTTTTTTGTGGAATATGATACAACCATAATGGTAAAAAATGCCTTAGATTTTTTTTTCTTACAATCATCCCCAAAGTCTTCCAATTCAGTTTTAGAATTTTCTACCCAATTGCTATTTTTGATCTGATTAGGTAATTTGATCCAAAAATATATTAATCTATTAACAAAAAATCCAATTGGTTTGTAGACATTTTTTTTAAAGGGTGTCTGCAACATCTATCTAGGCACATGCTTTTTTGAAATCCGCCTTGACAATAAATATAGTTTGAAGGAAAGTCTTGGATTTTTTAGGCAAAAAATTGAAGTTTCATCAAAATTGTGGTAATTATAAAAAATGGTTTCGTTTGTCAATGTCCAGTTTGTTTGTTATCCAATATATATATATATATATATATATATATATGAATCAAAACTGTCAGTTTCAGGTTTTCATGATCATCAGTCAGTTAATGTAAAACTGACAGTTGCAATTAATATTTGAATTTTAATATTTAATATAGCTCTATATTGGATATTGAGTGCTGTTATGGAGAAGACTGCCAAACAAATTCAAGCTGTCTATTGTTTTGCTCTATTAAGTATATAATATAAGTAATATTACTCTTGATATCTTCCTCTTTTATAGCAGAAAGCTGGTGTTAAAAGAAGATAGTGACTCTCCATTTCAACTATCTGCTCTATTGATATATTAATATCTGTGTATTATTTATATATATATATATATATATATATATATATATATATATATATAATATCCATATCAACACAAAAATGCAATATATAGTTTGTTTTTTTTTTTTTAATTTAAAAAAATTTTTTAATAAAAATGATTATTTCAACTTGATTAATTTTCTGATCCTTTGACATTTCTTATTATAATTTCATTTAAGATAATGTTTTTTTTTTAACAAAAAGCAATTTGATTTCATTAAATTAAGAACAGAAAACATGAACCAAACCCCCACTTTTTTTTTATTCATGTATTGGTCTTTATTGTAATTGTATAATTTTTTTTTTTTTTTTTTTGGTGGGGAGTGTTTTCCTCTAACATTGATTTTATTTTATTTATATTCATTTATTTTTTGTTTCTCTTGTTTTTAAAAAAGAAGTCTTCATTTGCATTGTATTTTGAGAATTTTCATTTATAGATTAGTTTTTTCGGATGAATATTGCTTGGGGGAGAAGTAGATTTAAAAGCTAGAGCTTATTGATATTCTCACCATGTAACTCATTTTTTCTCTTTCACATATTCATTCTCACTTGTTCTCTCTTTTTAATGAACTCACCATACTCCCTCTCTTTCACACACTCACCATACTCCCTCTCTTTCACACACTCACCATACTCCCTCTCTTTCACACACTCACCATACTCCCTCTCTTTCACACACTCACCATACTCCCTCTCTTTCACACACTCACCATGCTCACATTTTCTTTCTCACACTTACTCTTTTTTCATGTACTTACCCACTCTTTCTTTCTCATTCTCACACTGCCTCTCACTTTTTCCTTCTCACATTGACTCACTATTTTCTTCTCATATCAACTTTCACTTTCACTTTCTAACTCTCACACTCTTTCACTTTTTTACACACACACACTCTCTCAATTTTTTTCTGAATCTTTCTTACTTTCTCTCACTTGTGTTTTAAGTGTCTAGATAGTATATAACTCTATATTACTCTCGCTCTATTAACAAAATTTAGAATACACCAACTACATCCTCTTAGGAGGAGTGGGTGGTCAAGACCACACACTCTCCACAAAAAAGAAATATTCCAAATATGACACTAAACAGCATCAAGTGTGGAGTACCCCATCATTACCATTACTTTCAGGTCCACTCTCACCCAGAGTGACTGTACCTGTTAGGATACCATTCATGCATCAAATAGATTTGTTTGGAAATTATTTGTATTGGACAGGAATACTTGAAACCATATATCTGTGTGTAAACAACAACAACAATAATAATTATCATCATTGCATAGGAATAGTTTCTTTAAACCATACAATCGTGTATAAATCATTACTATTAGATAGAAATACTTAAAACAGTATAAATCAAGGCAAATTATTTATATTTCATAGAAATACTTGAAACCATTTAACTGTATGCAAATTATATGTATTAAGAACAGTTAATTATAATTGTTAGGTATAATTGTTTACAAAGGATTATTTGTTTCTTGAAGCCATGTAACTATGAACTATCAGTTACTGTTGACATAGCTTGAATTATGCTGGGTGTATCCTCTGCAGGTGTGTGGTGGGGGTAATACACTCAGAACTCAGTCCTACAATAAAAAATGTTCAGTTTTTTGTCTTTGATACTGAACCACATCTGGTGATGAGACTCCAGTTCTGAAGCTCTGGAGAGTGTAATGTACATTTTCATTGTCATTACTCCCTGGTCCACTCTGACTCAGAGTGATAGAACTTGTTAGGGTCCTATCTTTGAGTCAAATCGATCTATTGGATATTATCTGTATTCAAAAGGAATAGTAGAAACAACATAACTGTGTTCAAACAAATGATTGTTATTATTAAATAGGAATGGTTACTTGAAACTATATAATTGTGTCTAAATTATTTGTGTTAGTTAGGAATACTTGAAACAGTAAAACTGTGTGCAAATTATTAGTATTAGATAGGAATACTTGAAACTTTTCAACTATGTGCAAATTATTTGTATCAGAATAGGAATACTTGCTATCAAGTGACTGCAAATAAACAATTATTATCGACAAAAAGACCTAAGTATTAAAAAGATTATTATGGCATGTTGACCTTATCAACGGTCGTGATTATAATCAAAGATTTACAAATGGATCAAGTTTTGGTAATAAATAACCTACAAAGGGTTGCTATGCCATTAAAAAATAAAGAATGGCCAATTTAGAAATCGGTGTGAGTTTAAAACAACTGCTTTTCTTATTTTGTCATCATAAACCAATTTGTTGAAGCTTTTTGGTTTCTGATCTCTTTTTGATTCCTTCAGCTAATCTTGCAAATATGAAAGAGAAAAACTAATGAATGTTTATAGGTTCTATTAACCGACTCAGGCGGAGGTGCCTGTGGTGTGATGGTTATCATCGTAGGAAATGAACACGGCGACACGAGTTCAAAACCTGGACGAGACTGATTGCATTTCACATAGCGCTAATACCCTTGGGAAAGGTATGAATCCAATTATTCTCCCTCCAGCTATGGGTAAATAGTAGGGCAGACTAGGTTCTTCAGCTTTGGCAAGGCAACTAGTCTAGAAGAAGGAAAACTCTGAATTCCAACCTGTTAAACTCTCTTAAAAATTGACCTTGTGTCATATCCTGCCCGAGCGGAGGTGTTTGTAAATATGATATGATTAACCAACTCATTGGCCTAGTGGGTAGAGTGTTTGCCAATGGTATGGGAGACCTGGGTTCAATCCCAGGTTGCGTTATGCTAAAGACTCAAAAAATGGTACTTGATACTTCCTTGCTTAACTTAACACTCGGCGATATAAGGTACGTATCAAGGGTAAAGTGGAGCAATCCAGGGAAAGGAGTAGTGCCCTCCCCTACACCTCATTGTAGTAACTATTGAAAAGGGAGCCTTCTGCTTGCCAACTTTATTACTTTTACTATAAGTTCTATAAACATTAGTCAACAAAAGCACAAAATACTTATAAAAGCCTCTCTATGCATTTACCCAAACCCTCTCAACAGGCAGGAAGTGATACCAGGTAAATTTTAACATTCTGGTTGGAATTCAGTTTTTCAACTCTTAGATTGGTTTCCTTTCAAGGCTAGAGAACACAGTGTGTCCTACTATTTATCCTACAGCCATATCAAGCTGAAAACACTGATTTGCATTGGATCACTGAAGTTAAGCAGCGTTGAACCTGTTCAGTACTTGGATGGGTGACTGCCTGGGAATACCAGGTGCTGTAAGCATTTAAGACTGGCACATTGGGGAGAGCATTTGCCAAAGCCCAGGAGACTGGGGCTCAATCCCAGGTCGAGTCATACCAAAGACTCAAAAAATAGTATGTGATGCCTCCTTACTTAACAGCTTTATAAGGTACAGATCAAGGGTAAAGTGGAACAATCCAAGGGAAGGAGTAGAACCCTCCCCTACACCTTGGTTTATTAGCTATTGAAAAGGGAGCCTTTGGGTTGCCCTTGACTATGGTTGCCAACATTACTTACTTTATTGGCAGGACTGTTAGATTCATGCCTTTCAAAGAAGTATTAGTGCATGGGTGGCATAATAGGTATTTTTTAAAGAAATGGACTCATTGAGCCAAGTTCAAGTTCCGGATGGGGCTGTTACATTTCACTTTGTGTTAATACCTTAAGGGAAGTCGGAGGAGTCAACAGGAGATTGTGGTTAACATACTGGACTGCGATACCAGTCAAATGATCACATCCCAGTCGACCAGGGCTGTAGAATTCCCCGAATGCATCTCTGACAAGAGGTAACCCCAAACCCACCCCAACAAGTATCCTGGATATGCAAATTTACCAAACCCCTCCACTTGGGCAGGATATGACACAAGGTCTATTTCTAAGCGGAGTTTAACAGGTTTGAATTCAGAGTTTTCCTTCTCCTAGACTAGTTGCCTCACCAAGGCTGAAGAAAACAGTCTGCCCTACTATTTACCCATAGCTGGAGGGAGAATAATTGGATTCATACCTTTCCCAAGGGTATTAGTGCCATGTGAAATGCAATCAATCTTGTCCAGGATTTGAACTCATGTCATCATGTCCATTTCCTACGACGATAACCATTACACCACAGGCACCAAGTGTCCTGGATATGACACTTAACAATCTAATGGTGACGCTCCGATAATGCTATGGCTTTGGGGAATACAGAGTACCACTTCATTGCCATTGTTCGTAGGTCCACTCTGGCTCAGAGTGGTCGCATCTGATAGGGTCCTATCTGTGGGTCAAATAGAATGGTTTGACATTAAAACTGAGAGCAAACAAATGACTTATGATTGTTTGAAATAGAACTGTTTGATCATTTAACTGTGTGTAAACAAATCATTGATATCTTATTGAAATTTTTGAAATAGAACTATTTGATCATTTAACTTTATGTATCTACAAAATGTATTTACAAATCGTATATTTAATATATATGTAAAAATAGGATTTGACTTTAAATAACCAAGAATGATTGATATGCCATAAAACCATACGTTACCTTTTGGATTAATTTCTTATGAAAAATATGAAGCACCTTTTCCAACCCAAGTATGTGTTAAATAGTTCAGTGGATGGAATTTTGGTGTTTGTTTTGATTTTGCATCGTGACCTTTTTTATTCTTTCCAGCTTTTGTTTCCATGAAAGTCAACATAGTTTGATATCTAACATAAGGCAATCGTTTTCATGTTGCAGAGGTTATGGATTCTGTTACAAAATTAGTGGATTGCTCATATTTCTATTTTTTAGTACCTCAAGAGAGAAATTTGAGTCTGCACAGACGATGAATTTGCTTGACCAAAATTCTATGCACAGATTTGAAACCAACCAACCAAACAAATGGCAAAATCTTTGGAATCCCTGCACAAACTATAAATTGAAAGAAATCCAACAAACGGCCTAAGAGACTTACTAGAGTTACAGAAGAGTGAGAAAAGTGGAAATAATTCTTGCTTAACTCCACACAGGCTACACATATGTAACACTCATATCTGCTTAAAAAGGAGGAGGCCATGGTGTAATGGTTATCATCGTAGGAAATGGACACGGTTCAAATCCTAGACGAGACTGATTACATTTCACATAGCATTAATATCCTTGGGAAAGGTATGAATCCAATTATTCTCCCTCCAGCTATGGGTAAATAGTAGGGCAGACTAGTTTCTTCAGCCTTGGTGAAGCAACTAGTCTAGGAGAAGGAAAACTCTGAATTGAAACCTGTTAAACTCCACTTCAAAATTGACCTTGTATCATATCCTGCCCGAGCAGAGGAGTTGGTAAATATGATATCTGCTTACAAAGCCCCTCCATTGTGTTGGCTGTCATTCACCATTTATCGTGAAACATATTGATTTTAATGAAATACATTTTTGGCATTACCAGGTGGGCGACTTGAAGGACGTTTTTCATCAGGTCAATCTAAATGACATTTTTGGATTCCTGAAAGAGATGTGACTGTACAAAAAAATATAGACACTTCTCAGGCTTTTTACAAGGTGTTCTACTGAACTTTCTACCAAGAATGATAATTTTATATATATATTTTCTCTCAGCATTACATGACCCACTGAGGTTGATGTGCCATAAACCAAACCAAATAATACCACTAATGTTCTTCTTCAAGGATGGCTTTGGCATGAAATAACCCATGAAGATTAATATACCATTAAACCAAGAAACCAAACCTGGGGGAAGTTATGTATCTATTTTCTTCACTTACTGCTATGGATAAGATAGTTGGTTAGACTAAGCTCTCTAATCTTGATAGAGCTACCAGTCTAGAAGGAAAACTCTGAATTCAAAATTTGAGGAGTGTCATTCTGGACAAAAAAAAAAAATTTTGTGAAGATGTTTTAGAGAGAGGTGTTGATGTATCATACTTTCAACCTGAAAAATGGTACTCTTTCAATAAATCAACCTGAAAAATGATTCTCTCTTAACAAATCTGCTGAAATTGGTAGCATGAAGAGAAGGCTGAGAATACACTGACTGTATCCTTTCCAGGGAATTAAGACAATAACCCCTCTTCCACCAAAAAAGGCACTCCTGGTTATTTTGATGGTGAGTCTCCAGTTAGGGAGTTCTGAGAAGTGTTGAGTAGTTCTTCATTGCCATTACTCCCAAGTCCACTCTGACTTGGAGTGGTAGTACTTGTTAAGGACCAATCTATGGATCAAATAGCTCTGTTGGAAAATTATTAGTATTGGATAAGAATACATGAAACTATGTAACTGTGTCCAAAAAATAATTATTCTTTAATAGAATTAATAATTTAAGAAACACTTGAAAACATATGATCAAATGATTATAAACAAATAAAAAGATACAATGGAACATTGAAAATATAGGTTTGGTTTGGTTTTATGGCATATCAACCAATGTAGGTTATCTAATGCCAAATCCTCTTTACACATATGTATTATATATGGTTTTGTTTTATGGCTTATCAACCACTGTAGGTTATTTAATGCCAAATCCTCTTTTTATATATATGTATATAAAATGATTTGGTTTGAATTTTATAAACAAAAATGAATCTACATTAAAGGGAGAGAAATGTAATAATTTATGTGAAGCTGCTTAATTATATGTATTGCTATAAAAAGACAGTTCAATTAATTTTTTTTGATGTATTTTAGTACTCAGCATACTGTGAGTATTACTTTGGTCAAGACTAGGAATATATCATAAAAACCTGACTGTAAATTAACTACAGAGGACAGGGATCAAAAAAACTTTCAATACCTTATCATAAATTTTCTTTAAACCAACATTTTGCTCCCCCAATGGATACACCAACTTCTTTGACATTGCTGCTAGAGTCTTGCAAGGGGATACATTAGCCCTATATCTATTTATGATCTGCCTTGATAGAAAATCACTAATGTCAATATATCTAATAAAAAAAAATGGCTTCACAAAATTAGTGATCTTACATTTTTTTTTCTAGCTTTCTCACTAGTTTTTTTGTATCAGGGTCTGATTGATTGAGAAGTTACTGTAAGTTTTCCTTGCAAGCACCACCTCTTTAATACCTGTGTCATCAAACATCTAACTACAATATATAGTTATGACACAGATAAATCTTTATCTGCTAAATACAAAAAATCTTCTCCAATAACACTAAAATCATTTAGAAAAATAGCAACAAAAAATGCTTACAAATCCTGGAAGCCATCAGTATTAAAAATAATCAACCACACGTAAATGAAATCGCATTCAACATTATCATGAATATAGTAAACATCTTTAACAATTAATATGCTAACTAAAACAACCACCAAAGTTTGTCAGCTGTTTTGGCCCCCAGCTCCAACTGGGCCGCCATTCGGGTGAACAAACGCTCTGACAAGCAAAGCATAGAACTAGACCTTTGAGTCTAGTTCAAGCTATGAGCAGGCATACCAGCTGGACTCATAATACACTTAGTGAGTCTAAGTCCAGCAAGGTCACTTGGCTCACATTGCACCCAATGAGCCTATGACCAGCATAGTCCAGCAGGGCATGAGTCTGTGTTCATGCCCGACTTTCCCCTTCCCTAAACCTCCCACTATAAAAATGACCTGTCTGGTTGGAGTCATGGATATATACCACTAACTAAAACACACCCACCAATAATAAACCCTTCCAATAAAATATTACTCCCAAATTAAAAAGCAAGCACTACTTACAAAAAAATTCCTGTGAAAATGATTAATTGATATTATCAACAGCTTTACTCAATTCATACACACACACACACACATATATATATATATATATATATATATATATAAGTTTGGAATAAAATCGTTGAAAAAGAAAGACTCTTTGGATTATCATATTTGCATATCAAATGTTCCCAATTTAGCCCACTTAAAAACAAGTTTCTTTTAGTGCATATATTACAAATTTATGAAATTTGAATATTTCCATAGGGGGGAAAGGTAGGTTTTATACACTGTTAAATATAGTGTGCATCTAGCCAACCCTTCCACTACAGGAATAATGGGACACAGTCAATTTATTTTAAACAAAGCTGCTGTTTTGAAGTCAGTTTTCCTTCTCTAGACTGGTTACCTAAACCAAGACTAAAGAACCCAGTCTACCCTGCTATTTACCCATAACTGGTTGGGAGAGATGGGTTCATAGCTTTGCCAAGAACATTACCATGAAGTAAGATACAAACAGTATCATCTTGAATTTGAACTCAGACCCCCAATTCCATGACAATAACCATCATACCATTCATGTGTCTATCAAATATGGTAAAAAGTAAGTCAAGTTGGTGACCCGAAGGCTCTCTTTTCAATAGCTACCACACGGAGGTATAGGGAAGGGCGCTGCTCCATTCCCTGGATTGCTCCACTTTAACCTTGATCCTTACCTTGTAGCTGCCTTGCTTAAAACTCAGGACTATAAGTACCATTTATGACTCGACCTGGGATTGAACCCCTGTCTCCTGGACCATTGGCAAACACTCTACTCATTAGGCTGTGACAGTGAACGAGAGTCAAATGGAGATTCCAGCAGAAAGAGGGCAAGACTTTGTTTGGCATGTAGAGCAGAGAAATAAGACTTACCTTAAATTCGATGTCGGCGAAGGTCAAGAAAATGTAGAATATTAGTGAGCGGAATATGTAGAGACTAGGCCTACATCGTATGCAAATTTTTGTTGTATAAAAGTAGGCTCGGAGACAAACACGAGGACAGACACCAGTGAGTAAGTGATTAATTTGAGAGAAGAAGAGAGAAAGAATGGACCGGACGAACGAGAAGCAAAGTTGGGCATTAAGATACTTTGCCCGTAAAACGGCGAACTAGTATTATTACCCCCCCCCCCCAGAAACGAACATTTTTTTTTGGTGCAATCAAATACAGTATCATCCTCTAATATTATAAAAAACATGTTGAAATATCATATCAAGAACTGATTGGGTTTATCTTAACTTAATCAATGTTTTTGAGTATAACTTATATATCTACTGATATTTTGAGAAATATTGATCTTCTAATAATTGATTGATCAGTTCAATATTTGATTTTTTTTTTATTTTCGTCTTTTGGCTAAAATCAATATTAGACGCTGAACGCAGACTAAATCAGTTACCCAAACTTCTGTTCTTTTTATTTCTTGGCGTTATTCCGAGCAAAAGAAAAAATTTCAGTGTCCATTTTTTTTAATCTTTAAATAGAACAATGTAATCCAAATAGACCATTGGATTACTGTTTGATTAAAAAAATATACTCTTTTTAATTGTTACAATCACAATGTTTCAGTCATTAAACCGTTGGGAGACAATAAATAATTGTCTCCCTTGAAGAATTGGTGTGTCCGTTTCAAGGTTCATGGACAGTTATATGATTATCCCCAAAATCCTTTCTCATTCTTTAAACAGTAAAGACATTGTCTTTTCTCTGGTTGTTCAACCTTAAAACCAGCGTGTATATGATCATTTTTAATGTCATCTCTCTGAAGTTATATTTTCTGTTTTTAGACACCTTTTACATACTTCTTGCTTATAGAACAACATGTGCATTTTTTTTACCTGCTGGGACACATTTGTTTTCTTTTCAATATTTTTGCCCAGTCGGCTGGGGCTGTAGAATACACCGACTGCTTCTCTACAGAGGGTTAAGACCCCCACCCCAACTAGTGTCCTGGATATGACACTAAACAATCTGATGGTGAGGTTCCAGCAATGCTGGAGTTTTGGGGAATGTGGAGTACCCCTTCATTGCCATCGCTCCCAGGTCCACTCTGGCCCGGAGTGGTAGCACCTGATAGGGCCCTATCTATGGGTTAAATAGAACTAACAGCATACTTATGCTGAAATGAATTGAGTAAACTGAATAGCTTAAAATAGAAACGTTTTTGACAATTAAACCGTACTTACACTTAAACTGCGTGCTTATGCTTAACTGAATTATTTGAAATAGTACTGTTTTCGACATTAAAACTGTATTTACATTTAACTGAATTATTACATATAACTGCTTAAATAGTTTGAAATGGAAATGTTTTTGACAATTAAACTGCGTACTTATGCTAAACTGAACTGTTTTCAATAGAACAGATTATCTACATAAAAATGGATTTGACGTTAAATAACCTACAACGGTTGATATGCCATAAAACCAAACAAACCAAACCAAACCTTTTCAATACTTCTTACCTACAGATATATTAAATGCTTCTCTATATGTAAATGAGTTTGCCTTTCCTTCCATTTATTCAGTGTTAGTATATCATGGATAGACTAATGCTGATATCGGACTATGATGAGTGGGGATTCAACTGAATATTTTCCCCAAATCTAAGCAACACAACAGTACCATCCTTTAGGTATCTGATATACTCAACAAATGTACTGAACTACATTTCCCTTTTTTAAGTAGAGGAATTATATTGTACATTGAATTACCATGGCCAGAAAATCCGGTGAACACCTATGCATGACATACGGAAACACTGGACAACTATTTCGACCGTATTAGGTCTCATCAGCAATGTATACCGTGATCTCCACCACTGGAGATCGAACCAGTGACCACAGATTGCAGTGAAACTCTACAACTGAGCCCCCAGCTCATATTGCATGCAAGTTGTGCCAAATTAACTAGTTGTGGTAATTGCGCGGCCAATTGACTTAAATGTGTCTTGGAAGTTACATCCATGCTCTTTACAGAGGACATGGTCACCTCCAAGGCCTTGTCTTCCCAAGACGTAAATTTACAGAAATTTTGAACAAAACTGTTTAATTGATAGAAGTAGATTGTTCTCAATTTGCTGTCTATGCTTGCTGAATTTGGCCTTTTATCATTCATGCTTTAGTGCCATGTTTTTTTAGAGAAAAAAAACAAAAGTTTATATCCCAAGGACATTCAAATGCTATGGGGAAATTACAATTTCTATTCTAAAAACAAAACTTTCCTGTAAAACTCTATAATTAGAATACATTTATTCAAATTAGAAAATTAATTAAATATTTGTTTTTGGTTTTAATATGAATATTAGAGTGATGGCTCTTGAATATTAAACACTGAATGTTAAAATTTCTATTTAGAGAATGGTATAGACCACACTACTCATTAGAAATAGACTATATCAAAGATTTCTGTCTTAAATAGACCAGGTTTTTGGTAGCTGTTTAACTCCTCATCTAACACCTTGCCGAGTATTTGAACAGTTAATGTTTTCGGGGGGCCTTTCTCCTTCCCTGGCTATTACTCAGCACCTGAGGCTCCCCAAAAAAGGAATGCTGATGGGACCTAACAGTTTTGTTCTAGTCACCCTTTTTGATTTGTGTGTGGCTCCCCATTATTAAACAAACTTGTCATATATTGACTTGGTGATAACTTTGCCTGAGGCCCCTCAAAAGGGGAATGCTAATGGGACCAAGCATTTTTAGTAGAGTCACCAGTTTTGATTTGTGTGTGGCTCTTGACTATAAAACAACCTTGTGTCATACACTGACTTGGTGGGAAGTCTGTTGAATACCTTCTTAACTATTTATCTAGTGAATTTAGGTCCCGACTACCTTTCACTGTTAGCACCCAAAAGTGGTTGACTTTTGTGAATAGAATTTTGATATAGGATGAGCAATTTGGACAAAAATCAAATCTCTTTAAAGTCGCATTGACTTGAATATTTCTCTCTAAAACTCCTCAGAAATTTTACACAGAATAATATTAACATATGATATTCAGAATATGGAAGATATAATTGGTAACTCTTTTTGTATGTGGATTTATCTTATGGAGGTGCCCGTGGTGTAATGGTTATCGCCGTAGGAAATGGACACGGCGACATGAGTTCAAATCCTGGACAAGGCTGATTACATTTCACATAGCACTAATACCCTTGGGAAAGGTATGAATCCAATTATTCTCCCTTCAGCTATGGGTAAATAGTAGGGCAGACTGGTTTCTTCAGCCTTGGTGAGGCAACTAGTCTAGGAGAAGGAAAACTTCTGAATTCAAACCTGTTAAACTTCACCAAGGCTGAAGAACCTAGTCCGTCCTACTATTTACCCATAGCTGGAGGGAGAATAAGGGGGTTCATACCTTTCCCAAGGGTATTTGCCCGAAAGTGAAAGTAATAGCGCGACTGGAGTACGAACTCGCGTACTACGATTCCGCAGTTCATCGCTTTAACCATTACACCACGAGGACACCCTTAAAACACCACGAGGACACCCCTCATTATTGCTCAGGTGAGTCAAAAGTTTTGCAATATTTGATAATGTGAGGCAGTTCAGCAGCTTTGGATGTTTTTGCTGAGGTTGTGAAGGTGATGAGCTACTCTTGACAGTGAGATGCCAAACTCGCCTGATACTCTGAGTTTTCTTCTATGATATTCAGCATTGCTTCAGAGTACACAGTTTTGGGCCACCAAGACCTTGCCTGATCATCAAAGTTCTGGCAAACCAAGCAAAATTGCTTTAATAATCTTCTCACTGTATTATGATCATCAACTGTGCCATCACCTTTTGTTCTACAAATATTCTTGATTGCTTTTGCAGTATTATGGCTCAGTTCAAACTTGTAAAGCATAAATTCCCAAATTAGACTATGTTGCACATTCATTTGAAGTTAAGCAATGCACAAGATGTCAACACACCAACTACCACAGTACTACTGTACAAGAGAAATGAACTTACCCCCCCGGAAAAACGTGCTCGTGTGTGGCTGGCATTTAAAAGTCAAACTGGCCGTGCTAACGTGTTTTAAGAACTCACGATCTCAGATTCTCACGAGACCGACGAGATGTGTGCAAAGGTCTAAGCCTATAAAAAAGACAGACAGCCGCAGTGTTAGCAGTGAACTCAAGCATTGCGGTTGGCGATAGATGATATATCCAGCTGATTGGAAGAGACAGTTCAGGAGATTTCTAAACTGGAGATGTTTGTGCTGGACGGTGATATGTAAAAAGTGTCCTGGATCAAGCTTTCTGTCTGTTAAGCGACCCCCCTGATAATTATAACTACTGATCACTGTGAGCTCCTTAAACATCTTGAACTGCTTTGGTCATATGAGATATACACCCTGCAAACTAGTTTGTATCGAAATATTACAACAAACACATTTGATTCACTTTAGTGTCAATACTACCAAGGTTTTAAAAAATGTTGGACAAGACTGTTACCATTTCACATTTATGATAAAAGCATTTGAGGAAAACATGAACATGAAAACAAGAGAGTTTCATTACAACTCACACAGGTCTTCATTCTACTGCATATGTAACATATCACGTTGGCCTGCAATGACAGATACATCCAGCCATAAATAAAATCAACTAAGTGATTACCAGAAAACAAGCAAGGTGTTTGGTGTAAGCCATGACAAATATAAAAGACAGGCATTGTGGGTAGATCGTGTGGGAGTTTTAAGATTACATAAGGTTTAGAATTTTGGCTGAAGTTAGTTTCTGCTGGCTGTTCCAACTCCCAACAGCTTATTTGTGCGTGCAAACTCTCTCTGATTACTCTCCTGTTCCACATGAGCGTCACTGTGGAAGAATAAAAATATAAAATTATATTTTTATATGTATGAAGATCATTAAATAAGTTTCCAGACTTTTTTCATATGTGCACTTTTATTGATAGTACACACATGAAACTGTAGTCCCCTTTGAAGTAATCTCCTCCGGATGCAATGCACTTGTTGTACCATTCCGACAACTTCTGGAAGGCCCCATTGAAGTCCTTTTGTGTGAGCGTGTCAATGACCTTCATCACAGCCTCTTTCATCTCCTCAATAGTCTCTGAGCTTAGGGAATAACCAAAAGTCAAAGGGAGCAAGGTCTGGACTATAGGGACGGTGAGGAACTGTGTTGATGCCCTATCTTAGTCAAATAGTCTGTGACAAGGATGGAGTTGTTGATTGGTGCATTGTCCTGCTGGAAATGCCACTGACCCAATTTGAAGAGTGCTGGCCTTTTCCAACAGAATCTCTTCCTGAACTCCCTTAAAACCTCAACATAGTAACCCTAACCCTAACCCTTTGGCTAATCAACTCTGGTGTATTGACTTCCTTACTCCTCCCACACCTCTCATCATCCCTCACAGACTCCCTGCCTTCTTTGAATCTCTTATGCCACTCAAAAACTTATGCCACTCAATTCATGCAAGAAGGTCAAAAAGCAGTTTGAAGCATTCCATACATTTCTGTGGCATTTTTTCCAAGTTTAAAGTGCAATTTTATTGCCTATCGTTCTTCTAAAGTGTCCTCATGTCCAGATTGCATTTTTGAAATTCACCAGCTGTGACAGTGAGGCTTTAGTAGGGTGTATTCCAATTGCTGCTGTAGCTGTTCATTTGAATGTGAAATCATAAAAATTGGTCAGTCATCTTAGAAGATGTATAGCAATAACATACGGAATTTTCAAGAGTCCAAGACAATTTTAAATGCCTGTACAAAAAAAGTCTGGAAACTAATTGAAGGCACCATATACATGTTCCTTATTGTTTATCAAGATCTTGTGGTAGCACCCTAGTCGTAGACGGACACCACAGATTAGAAATGATGATAATAATAATAAATGATAATCTCTAGGTAAGACCCAAATTTGCATCCTGTTTAATTTCCTCAGATAAGCTTGATTAAATGCAACTGCTACTCCAGCAAGTGAGCTACGACATGGCAGTGGTTTGCAGAAACTCAAATCAAGCCTATAAACCCATCCCTTATTCTGTTCCTCCATCTCTCTCCACATCTTATTTGTAAATGCTTTAATTCCTTGGGGTGAAATTTAGGTTGTGACTTGTGGCTCTTTTTCAAAAATCCCCATGTCTGTCCAACTCTGATACCCCTAGTGAGAGTGAAACCTTTTTAACTGCTAGCGACCAGCCCTTTCTTTCTCACTTTCTGCATCAATATACTGGTTCGTTCAGTCCTACTGTGAAGCATTTAATGCAAAAACCCTAACAATGCTGAGATTACTCCTTTTGTACCAGTTCTGGCTGGCTGCGATTCACGTATGTCACAAAGTCCGTCTCACCAGAGACGAGACGCATGACCTATAAATTGCACCTCCAAGGACGCTTATACTTCGGGTTTTTTCTATACTTCCGTCACTCCACATGCAAGACATATTCATGCTTGTTTTGAACTTTGAGGTAGGCCATTTCGCTCATCACTTCTTGCTTCTTTCTTCCTTTTGGTGTTGCTATGAAAGGAATTCATTCCACACAGCTTTGTTGTCACATTTCATTTCTCTCATTTGTCAGGCTCACCACCTGTTTTTTTTATCCAGTCAGGGACAGTAACTAGATTCACATAAACATCAGCTGTTCTGCCTGCAAATACAGCATGCTACTTGTTGTCTCTTTGAACGACGAGCCCCGGTTAGCTCAGTCTGCAGGTTCTGCCTTTCAATTTTACAATAAAGCGTTCTTGTGACTGACTTTTTGGTTACACAGCTGGGCTGCAAGGTCACTGGTGGTAGGAGTTGGCCACTATATTACTGCAGGAACCAGTTGCCTTCCTATAAATATGTGAATGCACACACACATATATATATATATATAGAGCGAGAGATGACCATGGTATAATGGTTATCATTGTAGGATACACATGGTGACTCAAGTTTAAATCCTGGACAAGGCTGATTGCATTTCAAATAGCACTAATACCATTAGGAAAGGTATAAATCCAATTATTCTCCCTCTGGCTATGGGTAAATAGTTGGGCAGACTGAATTCTTTAGCCTTGGTATGTCAACCAGTCTAGGAGAATGAAAGCTCTGAATTCAAACTTCTTAAACTCCACTTAAAAAAAGTGACCTTGTGTCACATCCTGCCCATGCAGAGGGGTTGGTAAAATATATATATATATATATATATATAAATAAACTCATATTTAAGTATATTCAAATATATATATATATATATATATATATATATATATATACACACACACACAAGTAGATTCACACAAATCATCAAGGTGTACCAACATCATAGATTCCCTTGATACTCTCTCACCATCTGTCCCTATCATCCATCAGTCTTGGTATGTCTTCCAGACAGCACCCAGTGTCCACATAGAGCTGATGAATGAAAGGTTTTGCTGGTTAGCCATCACTGGTGCATCCATTGAAGTTTGTCCTTGCTTCTTTAGTAGTGCTGAGCATATCTTACTCATCTTACTTGTGGGATTGTAAGATGGGAATTAAGTAGCCATACAAATGCTTTTTTGTTGGGTGCTGCTTTGGTCAAATCAGCATGCAACATCTTTGTGTGGTCTTCATTTAGCTTTTTCTCCCGGCATTTCTTTAGAGTCCAAGTGGTGCAACCATACAGTGATACTGACATGGTTACAACTTGAAAGAATTCCCATTTTATTTTATCAGAGATCAGATTTCCATATGGTCGTTAACCAATCCATGCTTTATCTATGCTTATGTTGACATCACTTTCACTTGATGAGATATTGCTACCAAGGTATATGAACTGGTCTACTAATTTCAGAGGTTTACCATTTAATGAGGACATGGCATCATCTTGATTTAAACTGAGCTCTATTTTATCTGTGTCCATGTTGAGACCAATGCTTCTTGCTGCCTGCTCCAAGCTATGCCACCGAGACTCGGCTTGAGCTGTTGTATTTACAAGACGTGCTAGTTATATAAGTAGATTTACCGATATACCTTAACTTGTATTTTTCTTAATCTTATTAATTTTGATTGTTTTTTTTTATCACTGCTCATTTAAGGAGTTATCTCCCTTATCCGCCACAGCTTAGTTGGCTGGTGGGTGTAGAATACACCAACTGTATATTTGCAGGGAGTAAGACCCTCTCCCAATGAGTGTCCTAGATATGACACTTAACAGTCTGATGGTAAGGCACTAGTAATACTGGAGCTTTGGTGAATGCAGAGTTCCCCTTCACTGTCATCGCTTCTTGGTCCACTCTGGCCCGGAGTGGTAGCACTCGAAAGGGTCCTATCTATGAGTCAAATTGAACAGTTTGACAATTAAACTGAGTGCAAATGACTTTTGCTAAATTGACTTGTTAGAAATAGAACTATTTGATCATTTAACTGTATGTAAAAGAATGAACTTAAGCTCATTTAAAAACATTAACAACAAAATGTGTTTGCTTATCCTGTGCATTTGATATATACGTATGAATAAAGAAGATTTGGCATTAAATAACCTGAAATGGTTGATATGCCATAAACCCAATCAAAATTTATCTCCCCCTAAACTATAAGTTAGATAGTACCAATGCTGTCTGTCTACAAGAATGGCTTTGACATTAGATAACTCACAAAGGTTGATATGCCATTAAACAAAGAAACTAAGCAAATCTTTATCGTTTTTGATACACCCTTGAACCTTGATGTTGCTGTAGAAATAAAGAACTGAATAAGTTTCAATTAAAAAGCAAGCAAAAATAAGATAACTCGTAATCATCATCATTATTATTATTATTAATAGACAGTCTTCATGTAAAAAAAAAATAACCTTTTTTCTTCCTTTTATTTCCCTCTTTCACAAAAATACTAGTCAACTGAAAGCACTTTAGAGTTTTAAGAACCTGAAAACTCTTATATTGTATGCTGATGCCAAATGAGAGAAAATGTAATAATAATGAAGAATTCAAAATGGCTGATATTTACCAGGATCTTCAGACTTCTTTGTCCCTGTTGAATAGCTAGTAGTAAGTGGTAGATTTCTTTCTTGATTTGACTGCATAATGCAAAGACCAATAAGAGAAAGAAATTATTCTAGAGATTTTATTTACATTTCGATAGATTTTGTAGGTTCTGTCCATTTTTGAATCCTTATAAAACTATCAGAACTTTTTCATGAACTATAAAATCCAATAAATTAATGTTACAATAACATAAATTGTCGTTTTTCATTCTTTTTGCTGCTTCCTGCTGCCTTCTTCTGGCCTTCACTGCTGCTTTCTCTTCTTTTTCCTTTCTTGCTCACCAATGCTTCTCCCTGAATGACCAGTAGGTGTCTTTTTTTCTTTACTTACAATGCATTCCACTCTTCTATAAGTACCTAACTCCCCTTGTTTCTGTTCTTCTCATTAGTTACAGAAAACCAGCTAGCACTGCTTGACCACACACCCGGTTTCAACATGTCACTGAGTAGTTTTTGACCACATGAATACCACACAAAATGTAGCTGTTCAGAGCCTTGTATATACTAAAGGAAAATTGGTCAAAGGTCATTTTACTGGTTTTAAGTCTAATATTTAATCAATATTGACCAAAAGAAATAAAGGATCTTATACTTAACCTTTTAAATCTTTAAAATGAGTAATTCGCATTATTTTACTATATACCTTAAATCCAGTATTTCTGCCTCTAAAGCCAGGGGAGACTCAAACACATAAAAAGTTGCCAAGGCACATATGAAAAAAATTTGAATTCATTCTTAAATTTTATTTTGGAATTAAAAAAAACAACAAATCAAACCCTGGGCTATCACAAAGAAGGTTGAGCAAAGACTCGTTATGACACTGAGGGTGATGGAAAGATATATGGTGGGAATTGTTGAATATTGGTTAGCTCAAGTAGAGTGGTGTCCAAAACTTCTCTGAGGAATTTGGTTGAGAAATAAGTAGATGAATGGACACCACTCATGCAAATGTGTTGGGTAGGTCCATTCTTGTAAAGTGAACCAATCCACATGCTGCTCATGCACTCTTCAATAAAAGAGGTGAGCTTTAGCTGGCTAGCTTTTCCAAGGAGGCAGCCATGTTACTTTAGGCTTGTACAGGTGAGTGCTGTTTATAGTTATTCTATAGGGAATATTACTTGAGAACGTCCAAAGCAAGATGATTCAAGAATGGAATGGAGTAGAGTGAAGAACATGATCACTGAGTACTGAAAGTAGAAGTTCCTCTTTGCCAAACATGTCACAAGGTGGATCCCTGAAGCTGTCAAGTGGGATCTAAGTGATCTGAAACAAAGAGCTGCACAACAATGGGAAGATGAAATTGTTAAGCAATTTAGAGAAAGGTAAAAACAAGAATTAAATGAAATTGCATTGTTGTCAGCAATGTGGAAAATTGGATGGCTTGGCCAATAAGGGAATAAAGAAAGGAATTTAAGAACATGGCAACCAGTCTCTGAAAAAGATTAACTCTGAATTCCAAGTAGTTGTACTCCACTTAAAAATTTACCTGGTGTCATATCATACTCATGGCAGTAGAGTTGGGTAAATACAAGATATGATGGGTAAATTGTCATCTAAATGACGCAAAAATGAAAATAACTTTTCTCTTTATCGGATATAGTTACCAAAACTACATGAAAATATCAAGACGTAAATGTACAGAAATTTTGAACAAAACTGTTTAATTGATAGTAGATTGTTCTCAATTTGCTGTCTATGCTTGCTGAATTTGGCCTTTTATAATTCATGCTTTAGTGCCATGTTTTTTAGAGAAAAAAACAAAAGTTACCAGAACTACATAAAAATATCCATAAATACTATAGATTGAATTTATTCAACCCACGGCTTCTGGACAATTTTAAATTTTTTGACTTTATTAGGTCTCATCAGTAATGTATACCATGATCTCCACCACTGGAGATTGAACTAGTGACCACAGATTGCAGTGCCGAAACTCTACCACTGAACCATCAGTTCATATTGCACACAAGTTGCGCCAAATTAACTTGTCATAGTAATTGCGTGGCCAATTGACCTAAATGTGTCTTGCAAGTTACATCCGTACTCTTTACAGAGGACATGGTCACCTCCAAGGCCATGTCTTCCCAAGATGTAAATGTATAGAAATTTTGAACAAAACTGTTTAATTGATAGAAGTAGACTGTTCTCAATTTGCTGTCTATGCTTGCTGAATTCGGCCTTTTATAATTCATGCTTTAGTGCCATGTTTTTTAGAGAAAAAAAACAAAAGTTACCAGAACTACATGAAAATATCAAGAAATACTATTCCAATCTTCCTTTTTAAATTAATTAATGCTGCAATTATCTTTGGTGTTGCATGGGGTTTTATTGGTTTCTCACTCAACTGCACCCCATGTATAATAATCAACAGGATTGCAATCTGGGGAGTTAGGTGGCCTGATATTAGGGGTAATGTGATCTCACAGCTAACACTGTCCTTCTGGTTAAGTGGCATAGATTTAGGGTCTTCTATCAGTCACCTTCTCAATCCAGGACAGCACTATCTTCTCTAGGAACTTGACATAAACCTCCATGTTGAGTATGGGGGCCCGTGGGAAGATGAATCATGGTATAACATCACCATCACGAATGACCACCGCAAGCAACAAGATGTAGATTGGGTGTCCGGTTTTCATCAATATGAATATGAAGCAGTCAGCAAATTGATGCCTAGCCAGTCGGCTGCGGCTGCAGAATAAATAGGCTAGTTCTCTGCAGAGGGGGGAAACTCCCCCAAAAAAACAAGCGTTCTGGATATGACACTAAGCAATCTCATGTTGAGGTTCCAATAATGCTAGAGCTTTGGGAAATGTGGAGTACCCCTTTATTGCTATTACTCCCAGCTCCACTCTGACCAGGAGTGCTAGCACCTGATAAAGTCCTATTTACGGGTCAAATAGAACTAAACTGTGTATTTACACTAAACTGAATTGTTTGAAATGGAACTGTTTTGACATTTAACTGTATGTAAACAAAAACTATAATGATACTAAACTGAATTGTTTGAAACTTTTATCAAAATGACTTAATTCGGCATTAAATGACTTGAAAAGTTTTGATATGCTATATAACAAACTAAGCATCCAATCCAGTTGTGCTACTGTAATCACTTTTGAACAAATACCCTTAGGAAAGGCATGAACTCCCTTCCCTCCAACTATAGAATAAATAGTATGACTACTGTTCTACCAGTTTAGCAAAGGTTGATATGCCATCAAAAACAAAAAGACAAACTTATGCATTGGTAAATATAATCTGTGAAAAGAAAAAAAAAAGAAAGTGGTACCTGTTTTTAATGGCAGCATCATTTTATTATTTATGATTCAAAGTCTCCGTTTTTAATGTTCTGGCATGCAAAAGGATTTTAAATATGGTTTTCAGCCTGCATACTTAGTTATGAAGATTTGACACCTGCACACTTGGTAGATAAAGAGATTAAGACACCTAACGTTATTTAAAAAATTACTATATTCTGGTTTAAAGGTCACAATAGAAAATCATTGTTCAGGCATCTAAACATAAAGTAAAGTTGGCGATCGTAGTCGAGGGCTACCAGAAAGCTCCCTTTTCAATAGCTACTACACCAAGGTGTAGAGGAGGGCACTACTCCTTTCCCTGGATTGCTCCACTTTACCCTTAATACACACCTTATATTGCTGAGTGTTAAGCAAGGAGGTATCAAGTACCATTTTTAAAGTTTTTGGTATGACACAACTTGGGATTGAACCCAGGTCTCCCAGACCATTGGCAAACACTCTATCCACTAGCCCAATGGTACTTGATGCCTCCTTGCTTAACTCTCAGCATTATAAGTTACGGATCAAGTGTACAGTGGAGCAATCCAAGGAAAGGAGTAGTGCCCTCCCCTACACCTTGGTGTAGTAGCTATCGAAAAAGGGAGCCTTCGGGTCATCCTCGACTACGGTCACTTAATTAATAACATCTAAACATAAGTCATTATTAAATATTGCTAAGAATCAAAAGAAAAATATGCAAATATGAGTGTTATTATCAAACTGTGGTAGTATTTAAAAGAATTAAAAATCAAACTTGGAATTTAATACAGGAAATCATTTGATGGCCGATTTTGTTGATAGTGTCATTTGCCAAGCAATAAATAATCCTAATGATGATCCAAAACAGACAAGAGCAACTTGAAGTGACATAAACTAATCTGCTGCTAATTGAAAAAAAAAAAAGTAAAACTAAAATGTTTCAGCATGTTTATGTTACTGACGGAAATTAGTTGGCTTTTATTGTAGACGGGGAATACTTTCTAGGGGGAACTTGTTAATGATTGCTAAATATTGGTTCCATTGCAGCTGCGTCCTGGAAATAAATGGTACTACTATGTTGTTTGTTTGTTTGTTTTTACAGCTGCTCTGTTGCATTAACTCAAATGATTACCATCAAAGTCTAGCAAGATTTGTATTATCTACTAGCTGAAGTATTCACCTACACTGGGTAGAAGGTCAAGACTTTTTTCTGAGACTAACAGAGAAAAGAGACTTAATCTGCCACTTGGTTTGGTCATGGTGGCACCATTTATATAGCATCTCTTGGACAAGAATATCCTGGTAAAATCCATCCTTTTCCAGGCTTGGTTTGAATTCAGCTTTTCCTTCTAGAGCAGTTGCCATTCCAAGATAAAAGAATCCAGTCTGCCTTATTGTTTACCTACAACTGGAGAAAGGATATTAGCACAATGTGAAATGCATACAGCTTCATGCAGGAAAAAATCTAGATGACAACTATGCAAGGATGCTGCATAATGTTTTGAACAAAGACAGCAGTTGCAGGGCCTCTTACCACCCATCTCACAAACCATCCAAGATGAACAACACGTACTGGCCAAACTTATAAGGGATGTTCTATGAATTATTATTCATTTTGGAGGTGCCTGTGGTGTAATGGTTATCGTCGTAGGAAATGGACACGGCAACACGAGTTCAAATCCTGGACGAGACTGATTGCATTTCACATAGCACTAATACCCTTGGGAAAAGTATGAATCCAATTATTCTCCCTCCAGCTTTGGGTAAATAGTAGGACAGACTTGGTTCTTCAGCCTTGGTGAGGCAACTAGTCGAGGAGAAGGAAAACTCTGTATTCAAACCTGCTAAACTCCACTTAAGAATTGACCTTGTGTAATATCCTGCCCGAGTGGAGGGGTTGGTAAATAGGATTATTCATTGATACATCAGTGTTGGGAGCCCAGTCAGCTGGGGCTGTAGAATACACTGACTGCATTTTCGCTGAGGAGTAAGACTCCCCCTACATACCACTATGAGTGTCCGGTATATTACACTCAACAATCTGATAGTGAGGTACCAGTAATGCTGGAGCTTTGGGGAATACAGAGTACCCCTTCATTGCCATCACTCTAAGGTCCACTCTGACCTGGATTAATATTGCCTGATAGCATCCTATCTCTGGGTCAAATAGACATGTTTGACATTTAAACTGATTGCAAACAAATGACTTATGTTAAATTGAGTTGTTAGAAATAGAACTGTTTGATCATCTAACAGTGTGGAAACAAATGACTGATGCTTAATTAATTTTTTTGTGATACATAGCCATTCTTAGAACCATTTAATTTATTTTATAAATCATATATATCTAATATATATAAATAAGCCAAATTTGGCATCAAATAACTTACAATGGTTGATATGCCATAAAACCAAACCCAACATAATCCTATATATTTGATATAAATTTAAGGAGATTAGGTAGTGAATAACCTACAATGGTTGATATGACATAAAACCCAACCAAACCAAATCTTATCTATATTTAATATATCTGTATAAAGAGGATTTGGCATTAAATAACCTACAATATTTGATATGCCATAAAACAAAACTCAACTTCATCCTATATATTTATAATATATGTGTAAACCAGATTTGGCATTAAATTACGTACAGTGGTTGATGTGCCATAAAATCAAACCAGACCAAACCAGTGTTGGCTGACCAGTAAAAACTTGTATTCATTGTGGACATGGAATGCCATCTAGAATATTTACCTAGAGCGATGTGTGATGGAGAAGGATTGTGAAATTGAGTCAAAGGAATCCATTCTGTCAGCACACCTTGTTTATTTTATAATTGGTAATCACAAAAAAAATAATCCAACAAAGTTGTCAAACCAACTCACCTTCTGAATCAAAGCGCGTAAGGCTATGCCTTGCGTGTCAAGCAGTAAAAAATATGTTCACTTCCAAAGGCAGAAGTTATCGTGGGTCGATCTCGACTCTCGTGAGAAGAAACATGCCATGCGTGTAAATTTCTTATGCCAGAATTTGCATATAAGAGCATGCCAGCAGCAGGAGTAGTTGTTGTTGTTCTTTGTGGACGGCTTTTTGACTGACAGTGAACGAATTGACCAGAGGTATACTGAGGGAGGGCTGCTCGGCGCGTGTGTTGTTATTTTTAGTCAACAGAGGCTACCCAATTGTCTGAAGATACAACAGTAGGGAAAACAAATCATGGAATCCATTTCTTTCCATTGTACAATTGCTTATGAGAGACTCTTTTCTTTCTATTGATGAGGAGGCATACCATCCACCATCCCATTTTATTACACCAACTAACCACAAATAATCTAGGTGGTTGGGTTTCACCTTTTAATCCGGGTAAAATTATAGAACAATTCTTGAAATTTCTAAGACTGTAAGATTAGTTTAGGCAGCAATTTTGTGTATCACAAGTTTCAATTCTTTAATCTTTTTTTTCGCTTGTTTTACTTATGCTAGCGTTGGCTTTTAAAATAGAACCATATATCAGCTAGCCCAGTCAGCTGGAGCTGCAGAATATACAGACTGCATCTCTGCAGAGTTGTAAGACTCTTCACCAACAAGTGGCCTAATCAGCTGGGACTGTAAAATACACAGACAGCATCTCTGCAGGAAGGTTAGACTCCCTAAACACGAACAAGTGTCCTAGATATGACACACAAAACCATCTGATTGTTTGGCTCCAGTAATTCTGAAGCTTTGGGGAATAGGATCACTCCTTCATTGTCATTACTCCTAGATTCACTCTATCTATAAGTCAAATAGAACAAACTGTGTGCAAACAAATGACTTAGGTTGAATTAGGATGATTCTATAACAATATTTGAAACTTTAACTGTGTGCAAAAAATGTTCAGGCTTGTTTAAGAATGTTGTCTACAAAATGTGTTTACAAATCATATTTAATATATGTATATGAACAGGATTTGGCATTAAATATCCTATAATGGTTGATATGCCGTAAAATCCAACCACTCCCTCAATTCAAGATATAAAATAACCCAAGACTAGTTGACATGCCATTAAAATGTATCAGTCAATCAATCAATATCAAGTTAGTAAATGCCAAAGGCAAGCTTTTAAGAAGTTTATAAAAACCAAAAATAGTTTGATTTTTTATTGATCTGAAAGAAATATTGGCAACCCTTCTCCTCTTACATAGATATCTTCACAGTTGAATGAAAGATATTTTGAAGAAGAAATAAAAAAAATGAGTGTTCGTGAAATGAATGCTTTCCTGACTATTTAAAAATCTTTTTTCCAATTAACCAAGTCGATCTATGCTGTCATTTTGAAGAGTTTCAAAATAATTGTTCTTTCCATAAAGCCACAACTAACAAAATCAACATTAAAATTAAAAACAAACTTTCACTCTTTGCCTGAAGATAATCTTATATATTTCTACCTTATATACCAATCATTTGGAAGAGTCTGTCTGTCTATCTATCCTCTGTAATGAACCAGACAGTTTTATGAATACTTTCAGTGTGAGATAACTGTTATCTTCTTTAAATGTTGTTGATGATTGTGATCATTTGGACTCCCCATGCCCATCTCCTTTCTCTGAGGGCTACATGCTCTTTAAATTCAGACATTTTGAGTCATAAAGAAGAAATGATTAGCTACTTTTGTGTATATATCTTACTTTATATTCTACTTAGCTATATAGCACAACGACATTCCTGGAATTAGTTCCTTGGAAGAAAAAAACCCAATCGGCTTGGATTATGAAATACACCAACTGCATTTCTGCAGAGGGGTAAGACCGCTTCTAATGAGTGTCCTGATATGACCCAAAACCATCTGATGGTGAAGTTCTAGTCTTGGAGATCTTGGGAATGTGGAGTACCCCTTCATTGCCATTACTCCCAGGTTTACTCTGGCCCTGAGTGGTAGCACCCAATAGGTTCCTATCTATGGATCAAATAGAACAAACTGTGTGTGCAAATGACTGATGTTAAATTGTGACTATTATATAAAAATACTTGAAACC
>CAUZXS010004204.1:0-52500 GCA_963585895.1 Sepioteuthis lessoniana
TAACAGATCAATGCCTTTTTTGTTGAATGATTTGTCTTTGGCCTCAAAATACGCCTCAGTTTCCGATATCACTCCTTCATTGGAGCCAAATCTCTTTCCCTGGAGCATTCTTTTGAGGTTTGCAAACAGCCAGTAGTCGCTGGGAGATAGATCTGGAGAATAGGGTGAGTGCGGAAGCAATTCAAAGTGCAATTCATGTAATTTTGCCAATTTTGCAATCAAATTGTGACATGGTCTATTGTCTTGGTGAAAGAGCACTTTTTTCTTCTTCATTTGTGGTTGTTTTTTGGCAATTTCTTCCTTCAAACGCACCAATAATGCTATGTAATATTTGCTATTGATGGTTTTTCCTTTCTCAACGTAATCGATGAGCAAAATACCTTGCGCATCCAAAAATATGGAGGCCAAAACCTTGCCTGTTGATGGATGCGTCTTTGGCCACTGTGGGTGACCTAAGTTTTCAGCATCATTTGTGTCTATGTTTAAAGTTAGCAAACCACCTTTAAACTGTTTCTGACAGAGCAGAGTCCAAATAACACTTATCAAGTTATTTTTCCATTGTTTTGAAAATTTGCAACAGTTGCTTCACTTAAATAACTGTAATTTGTAAACTAATAATCTGATTGGGCTCAAATTTTGACAAGTGCCATTTGAAGGTTAGTACTTTATAAAAATCATATGGAATTTTTATTAGAGATGACATCTATGTGTCTGGACTTATTGAGTGATGTGTTATATATATATATATATATATATATATATATGAAGAGAGAGAAAGAGAAACTGTGAATTTACCAGTAATAAGGTGTTTGTTTTAAAATTCATTTTGAGATGTATTTTTGAACTTGAAATAAATTCTTAAAATCATACTCCACTCTGATAATAGTTAATGATTAATTGGTAACTTGATTTTAATGGCATGTCAACCCATCCAGGGTTATCTAATGCCTAGGGGTTAGGGAATCACAGTCATTGAATGTTCATATTCATATTTTTTGTTGTACAGTCCTATCAGATACAAATAATTTTTAAAAAGATCTATTTGATCCATAGATGGGACCCTAACAGGTACTACCACCCTTGGTTTATTTTCCCTTTATGGCATATCAACTATTATTGGTTATTTAATGCCAAATCGTGTTTTTACATCTATATTAAGTATACGATTTGTAAACACATTTTGTAAATACACATAGTTAAAGGATCAAACAGTTCTATTTCTAACTTTTCAATTTAGTATGTCATTTGTTTACACTCAGTTTAAATGTCAAAGTTCTATTTGAACCATAGATAGGACCCAGTCAAGTGCTACTACTCCAGACTAGAGTGGACCTGGGAGTAATGGCAATGAACGGGTATTCCACATTCCTTAAAGCTCCAGCATTACTGGAGCCTCAACATCAGACTGTTTAATGTCATATACAGGACACTTATAGGGATAGGGGGGTATCCCTCTGCAGAGATGCAGTTGGTGTATTCTATAGCCCCAGTGGACCTTGGAGTAATGGTAATGAAAGAGTATTCCATATTCCCTTGCTAATAGGGTAGAAAAAAACTTGTGCTAAGAATGTTAAACTACTAGATGAATACCTGAAGTGAAAGGACTCTCATTCATATACTTCTTGGTCAGGTCGGGAACTTTTCGGCATCTGCTTCTATAGACCAAATACCCAAAGATATATCTGATACATGCAGATGCTAAAATTTTCCTCATTCTTCCGGTATATGAACAGACATTCTAAACATGAATAACTGCTTAAGTTTGTCATTTTATACCTATCAACGTTCTAAAAAAACCTATACAAAATATTAACTTCCAACCTCAAAGATACAGAGGGGACATTTTGACCCTGTTTCATGAAGGAATTTGTAATTATCGAATTATAAAGGTTGGAAGAAAGTAAGGGGGCTGTTTAAAGGGTCTGCACATAGCAACAACAGTATGCTGAGATTTAATACTTTGAATATTAAATTTTCAAATTTAAAAAAGAACTTTTTTGAGTGAGTTTAGTTATTCAGTCTATACAGTGTGTATTGAAAAAAAAAGGAATAATGAGATTGACATGTTGGTTGGTTTGGTTTTATGGCATATCAATGTTGTATAGCCGCATACATGCAACTATACATATACATATACAAATATAATGACAGAAACATAGTCAACATAATATACAAACTTCAATGAACGAACGAACACACTTCTTTATAAAACTATATCTCTCACACTTTATTCGAAAGGGTTGATGTTGGTTGTGTGTGAGAGGTGAGTTGGAGACGGAGACAGACTGGTACATATTGACCCCAAAGTTCTTCTCGCGGCCATAGCAGCACTTCTTCCTCATCTTGACTGGGCTGCTCAACCGTGGGTCCATACTACTCTAGGGATGCACCTCATGGACACTAAAAAAATGCATGGAGAAAAAGCTCGAGAGGAGCTATACCAGAATGCTGTGAACTATCTTAAACAAAACCTGAAAGCAACAGCTGTACTGCCACCTGCCTCCTATCCCAGAAACTATTCAAATAAAACGAATAAGACATGCTGGGCACTGCAGAAGAAGAAAGGACGAACTCATAAATAATGTACCCTTATCCTATTTACCAACCCCTCCGCTCGGGTAGGATATGACACAAGGTCAATTTTTAAGCAGAGTTTAAAAGGTTTTAATTCAGAGTTTTCCTTCTCCTAGACTAGTTGCCTCACCAAGGCTGAAGAACCAAGTCTGTCCTACTATTTACCCATGGTTGGAGGGAGAATAATTGGATTCATACCTTTCCCAAGGGTATTAGTGCTATGTGAAATGCAATCAGTCTCGTCCAGGATTTGAACTTGTACCCTTATAAACTCCAGCACATGAATGTTCCAGTGTTGGCCAACCAGTAAAGACTTACATCAGCTCTGTATGGACACAGGATACAACCTAGAAGATCTATTGGGATGGATGGTGAGAGAGAGAGAGGGTCAGCAAATTCACTACTGTCTGTATGACATGATGATGATAATGAAATACAAGTGAATATTAGTCGTCTGAATTATCCGAGGTGAAACTTGATGCTACTTATCATTTAGCTTCTCGGACTATTGTCTTTATCTTTATTGTTATATTCACAACGTTTCGGCCGATATGTCCTCTGGCCTTCTTCAGGTGTTTCTTGTTGAACTTGGGAGCCTACAGCAAGACATATGGCATGCATAGCAGTAATAGGCATTGGTTCCCTAAGCTTCTAAGCGACAATCATCTGGAGGTTTCCAGTTCAATTCTGACTGCAGGTGAGTAACAATACAGGAATACTTAACTCTTGTACCCGGTTAAGGTTAACTGAATTGGAGCAAGCAACCCTCATGAATTAAATAAAGGATGTGGTTCAAAGTTCTACGTAGGCTCCCGAGTTCAACAAGAAACACCTGAAGTAGGCTGGAGGAGACATCAGCTGAAACAAAGATGAAGATGATAGTATGAAAACCCTGAAGGATGAAAAAGCAAATAGCAAAAAAAATTATAGAACTATTATTAAACCTTAAAGAACACTAAAAACAGATTTTACTCATATGTTTAAAGAACTAATTCATGAAATTACATTTATAATTTTTCAATGTAAATACTTCATGGTACAGAATTTATAATTCGTTAATGTGTTTTCATTGTATTTAAAATTCTTTTTAGCTTGTTTTATTTTTTTATTTTTATGTATTTTATTTCTTTTAAATATATTTTGTTTGAAAAAGTTTATCACATATCCTTTTATTATGACAGATAATGTATCTGTGTAGCGTAATGTTAGAAGCAATAATGTTTGCTGAACTAATGTTGTATACCAAATGAAAAGACAATACTTGATTATAAAAATATAACTCTCTTTATTGCCATGAAAGGGTCTAGATGGTATACATCTTACGATATGACCGACCAATTTTTATGATTTCAGCTTCAAATGAACAGCTATAGCAGCAATTGGAATACACCCTACTAAAGCCTGATTGTCACAGCTGGTAAATTTCAAAAATGCAATCTAGATGTCAGGACACTTTAGAAGAACGATATGCAATAGAATTCTGTTTTAAACTTGGAAAACATACCACAGAGACGTATGGAATGCTTCAGACTGCTTTTGGAGCATCTTGCATGAATTGAGCATCAGTTTTTGAGTGGGATAAGAGATTCAAGGAAGGCACGGATTCTGTGAGGGATGATGAGAGGTGTAGGAGAAGTAAGGAAGTCAATACATCAGAGCTGATTGGCCAAACGGTTAGGGTTAGGGTTACTATATTGAGGTTTTAAGGGAGTTCAGGAAGAGATTCTGTCGGAAGAGGCCAGCACTCTTCAGATCGGGTCAGTGGCATTTCTACCAGGACAATGTACCAGTCCACAACTCCATCCTTGTCACAGACTATTTGACCAAGATAGGCATCAAGATAGTTCCTCACCTTCCTATAGTCCAGACCTTGCTCCCTGTGACTTTTGGTTATTCTCTAAGCTTAGAGGCTGTCATTATGAGACAATTGAGGAGATGAAAGAGGCTATGACGAAGGTCATTGCCACGCTCACTTCCATGGGGCCTTGCAGAAGTTGTTGGAACGGTACAGCAAGTGCATTGCAGCTGGAGGAGATTACTTCGAAGGGGACTAGAGGTTCATGTGTGTACTATCAATAAAAGTGCCCATACAAAAATGTTTTGAAACTTATCATATGTACCTCATATATATATATATATATATATATATATATAAAAAGATCCAAGACAAGACTGTAATTGCATCTGAGTGGATATGGATGGTATTGGTACAGAGCAAACACCATCCAATAAAGGGTTAGTGGTAATGGTGCTTCGGCCCTGAACCCAGGGTCATCATCTGATGAAGACTTTATTGGAAGTAAAACTGCTATTTATGCGGCAGTCCTTGTATATAATCCTAGAAACTAAAGTTGAAATAACACAGACACAAAGTCAGTGGCACTTGGTGACTGTCAGACTAGATATCTTGGTCTGATGATTGCATCAGTGAGAAAATGACATTCACCAAAGACTGTTGACCCTGTCTTCATTATTCATATATATATATATATATATATATATATATAAAAAATCGATAGTAATAACAATAGTAGGATACAATTAATGGTACCGGTATTACTATTGGTATTATTGGTAATGTAATAATGGTAATACTAATAATGATGATGATGATGATGATAAATTACTAATAATTGTGATAATAGTTACTTTAAATCATTAATACTTATTATAATTATATTAATGATAGTTGGTTGTTTGGGTTTTATGGCATATCAACCTTTGTAGGTTATTAAAAGCCAAATCCATTTTTATACAAATAATCAGTTCTATTTCAAGTTATTCAGTTTAGTATCAGTATAGTTTTTGTCCGCACACAGTTAAATGTCAAAAACAGTTCTATTTCAAACAATTCAGTTTAGCATAAGTATACAGTTTAGTTCTCTTTGACCCATAGATAGGAACCTCTCAGATGCTACCGCTCCAAGCCGGGGTGGACCTGGGAGGAATGGCAATTAAGGGGGGCTTTGCATTCTCCAAAGCCCAGCATCACTGGAACCTCACCATCAGATTGTTTAGTGTTATATCCAGGACACTCATTGGGGAGGGTCTTACCCTTTTACAGAGAAGCAGTCAGTGTATTCTACAGCCCCAGCCAACTGAGCAGTATGTTATTGATAGTAACATTAATTAGAATGGCAGTATTCAGAATAAAAATATAAAAATATTAAGAAATTAAATAAAGACTGATTTCTAATCTTAAATGAAAATCAAATAAAACCTAAATTTTAATTTATATGGAAATCAAATAAACCTGTATAAATGTTGCTTATGAGTTTGTCTTTACTTCTCCAGCAGTGTCTCGCATGTCTTGTTTGTCTCATCAGGATGGTTTTAGAGATGGGAGGTAGGTGGCCGTACAGCTGCTGTTTAATGGGACGTGGCTTCCAGGATTTGTTCAATATAACTCATAGCATTCTTGAGCAATTCCCATCGAGCTTTTTCTTATTATGCTTACTCAGCATCCATGTGGTGCATCCATAGAGTAGAACTGACATGACTGCCTCTTGGAAAAAATTGCGTTTTATTTTATCGGATAAGTTTGACTTAAATATGATTGATAATCTATTGATAGTAGTCCATGCCTTTGTTAGTCACACAGTGATGTCATTTTCAGTAGATGAGATGCTGCTTATAAGGAACGTGAAATTGTCCTCTAGTTTAAGAGAGCAACCATTTAGCAATAAATAAAAAAATCAACCAGATTTATATAAACTTCTTTTATCATTTGCTGTTGTTTGTTTTTTTTATCAACATTGGCCTAGCGGTTAGAGTGTTCGCCAACAGCCCGGGAGACCTGGTTTCAATCCCAGGTTGAGTCATACCAAAGACTCAAAAAATGGTACTTGATGCCTCCTTGCTTAACACTCAGCATTATAAGGTATGGATCAAAGGTAAAGTGGAGCAATCCAGGGAAAGGAGTAGCGCCCTCCCCTGCACCTTGGTGTAGTACCTATCGAAAAGGGAGCCTTCGGGTCACCCTCGACTATGGTTGCCAACTTTACTTACTTTTCAGGAAGATATTCTACATTATTTCAAGGGTTCCAATAATGGTAGCCAAGATTTTATATACATTAGATTTCCAGAAGCTATAACAAGGACAGTTTATTAAAGTACCAGGTTTTGTGGGGTACCGAGCAATTTTAAGTCTGTGTATGAGAGTTGTACAAAATAAATTGTTAACGCCAATCTGTAAGAATAGTTTTCGATAAAGGATTCAAAATTTTTTTAAAAAATTGACACCCAGAAATCTGTTGCGTTGCCTGTAACTTTTAACTTTAAAAAAATGATAAAATAGAAATGTGGTTGAAGATACTGAAGATCCTTAATCAATATTTTTTTTTTAGCAAGGTCACCCAGCTACTTCAGGGTTAGAAGATATTTTTTAAAACAACTTTAAGTCTTTTACTTTGCTATTCTTCAGGCTTAAACATAATATATTTGCTGTTTTTTTGTTTTTTTTTCGATCATTAAAAAAAATTGTATAATTAAAAAAAAATTTTTTTAACAAATGAGAGTGTAATTTAAAACAAAATTTAATGCATTTGGAATATTTTTTTTCCTTTTTTTTTTAGCTAAAGGCAAACTGAAAACCGAGTTCTTTGTTGATAGGAACCTTAAGATTGATGCTGCCATTAATGGAAGAGAAACCAAAATTGTCTCAATTAACCACATAATAACTGATGATTTGACCCTGGGGTCAGATAATTTCGTTTACCATTTCCAATTCAAGAGATAGGCTGGAAAAGTCTTTAGAAATTGGTTGTCAGGGGTTTGTGTCATCAAAGAGAAGATATAAAGTAAGGAGAGAGAGTAGAAGAAAGAAAGAGTAAGATAATAAAGAAAGTATGGAATAGGGAGAAAGAAAGAGTGGGAAATTTTAAATATGAGAGAGAGAGAGAGAAAGGATAATAAAGGAAGAGTGGGAAATTTTAAATATGAGAGAGAGAGAATAATAAAGGAAGATAGGAAAAGAAAGAAAGAGTTGGAAATTTTAAATATGAGAGAGATAGAGAGAGAGAGAGAGAGAGAAAGAATAATAAAGGAAGATAGGAAAAGAAAGACAGAGTTGGAAATTTTAAATATGAGAGAGAGAGAGAGAGAGAGAGAAAGAATAATAAAGGAAGATAGGAAAAGAAAGACAGAGTTGGAAATTTTAAATATGAGAGAGATAGAGAGAGAGAGAGAGAGAGAGAGAGAGAGAGAGAGAAAGAATAATAAAGGAAGATAGGAAAAGAAAGACAGAGTTGGAAATTTTAAATATGAGAGAGAGAGAGAGAGAAAGAATAATAAAGGAAGATAGGAAAAGAAAGACAGAGTTGGAAATTTTAAATATGAGAGAGAGAGAGAGAGAGAGAGAGAAAGAATAATAAAGGAAGATAGGAAAAGAAAGAAAGAGTTGGAAATTTTAAATATGAGAGAGAGAGAGAGAGAGAGAAAGAATAATAAAGGAAGATAGGAAAAGAAAGAAAGAGTTGGAAATTTTAAATATGAGAGAGAGAGAGAGAGGATAATAAAGGAAGAGTGGGAAATTTTAAATATGAGAGAGAGAGAGAGAAAGGATAATAAAGAAAGAGTGGGAAATTTTAAATATGAGAGAGAGAGAGAGGATAATAAAGGAAGAGTGGGAAATTTTAAATATGAGAGAGAGAGAGAGAGGATAATAAAGGAAGAGTGGGAAATTTTAAATATGACAGAAAGAGAGAGAGAGAGAGAGGATAATAAAGAAAGATAGGAAAAGAAAGAATGGGAAATTTTAAATATATGAGAGGGAGAGAGAGGATAATAAAGGAAGATAAGAAAAGAAAGAAAGAGTGGGAAATTTTGAATATGAGAGAGAGAGGATGGAAAAGAAAGAATGGGAAATTTCAAATATATAAGAGAGAGAGAGGAAGAGATGGTGTAATAGTTATCATCATAGAAAAGAGACACAGGTAACTGAGTTCAAATCCTGGATGAAGCTGTCTGCATTTCACATTGTGCTAATCCGCTTGAGAAAGGTATGAATCCCACTATTGTTCCTCCAGTAATGGGTAAATAGGTCAGACAAGGATGTTTAACCTTGCTGTGGCAACCAGTCTAGGAGAAAGAAAACTCTGAATTCAAATCTGTTTAATTTCACTTAAAAATTGATCTTGCGTTACATTTTGCTCATCCTGAGGGGTTGGGTTATGCCAGATCTACACTGATGCTGTTAGAGCCTTATCTTGGTTCTTTTCCATGTATTTTCTTTTGTCCGATGGAGGAATCCAAGATTAGTTAAGAAAATGGAGGTTGAGTTGGCATTAAAACCTCTGCATCCGACTTCGATAGGAAATACATTCGTTATCCAACCATTTCTGACACATTGTTCTCGCAGATCTTCATATTTTTCCAACTTATGCTGATGTGCCCAGTCAAAATTTTCTTCATAAGGGACCGTTAACTCCATAACGAAAACTTTTTTTGCTTTAACGAACCAAATGACAATATCTGGACGCTTTGTTGTTAACGCTATTTCAGTTGGAAATATGAAGTTATGTTTTAAATTGGTTGTCAGTCCTTGCAGCCCTCAAGCAATGATGGTTTACGCATATTTTCACGTGCAATTTTCAAAATATTTCCTTCTTTAACGAACTGAATTGCTCTGTTGTTGATAATATTTAGAGCTTTATTGGCAGTCTCACAATATGTTTTTGAAACCTCAGAAAAAATCTCCAGGACTTCGTTATGTCTCCAAGTATAGCTTCTTAGAGTGTACACACATCCAGTGAGAACATATTTGAGGTTTGCAGTTTTCCCACATGCTTGGCATCGGTCGGATGTAGTTCACAATACTGTACTGGCCCATTAGTATAGAGATAAGAGTGTTTGCAAATTGTCCGGGAGAGTGGGGTTTAATCCCAGGTCAAGTCATACCAAAGACTCAAAATATGGTACTTGATGCCTCCTTGCTTAACACTCAGCATTATAAGATATGGGTCAAGGGTAAGTGGAGCAATCCAGGGAAAGGAGTAGTACCCCCTATACACCTCAGTGTAGTAGCTATTAAAAAGGTCACCTTTGACTATGGTCGGCCAACTTACTTATATACAGTAATGAAAGTTCTGTGAAGGATTGGAAATTTGGTTCTTCATGTAAATTTTACCAACCTTAGCATAGGATTAATTTTTTTCCCTTTTTCATTTATAAGAAGCACCTCACCACTTATCTTTAGCCTATCTGAAGAACAAGCATCACTAACTTTGCACTTCAGGAGTGTAATTAAGTAAAACATGAATTGTTTATATCTGGGGTTGGCTGATGTTAATTGACATCACAGAACGTTAACTTGGAGATAAAGAGGATTTTACTGTCGATATTGGTAGAGGAACCAACACTGAATATAAACATTTAGTTCCCATACAAAGAAGCTTTCGGTACAAAAGAATCAGAGATGAACTATTTGACTCAATCTATATAAGTGCTTCTTTAGAATAGCACATCTTTCAAGTAGAGTTATAAACAGGTATTCACACACAAACTTTCCCCTGTTTTTGCATCTACGAACCCCCCAGGCAAAAAAAAATTATGGAATTAAATTCACCTTGGGTTTTATGAAGCAGTAAATAAACTAATAACAAATAAGATGCAAAGCATTTTTTTTATTTAAAAAGTGTGGCTGGTTCTACATAAGCCTTCACTACCATAAAACAAATCCCTTGTCTATTTCATTAGTTAAGCTTAACCTTTCTGAATTGCCATCAACAAAAACGATGAATGAATATTTTTCTTAATTTATTAAGCTTAGTTTGGCACAAATCCAGAAGTACAAGGCACCCAGTGAGAAATGAACTCATAAACAATGGTTTACAAGTCTAGATTGTTAACCATTGCACTGCACAATGTTCTCTGACCTGAAAGTTGCTGGATAATATTATTCCTGGCAAAAATTATGGAATTAGAGGAAGTTCATTTAGGTTTTTTATATGGTTTTATGGCATATCAACCACTGTTGGTTATTTAAAGCCAAATATTTTTATACATATAGATTAAATATATAGGATTTGGTTTGGTTGGGTTTTATGGCATATCAACCATTGTTGGTTATTTAATGTTAAATCCTCTTCATACATATTTATTGAATATATATGATTTGGTTTGGTTGGGTTTTATGGCATATCAACCATTACAGGGTATTTAGTGCCAAATCCTGTTTATGTATATATATCAAATATATATGATTTGTAAACATATTTTGTTGATAACATTTTTAAACGAGCTTGAGCTCATTTTTTGCACATAGTTAAATGGTTTCAAGTATTTCTATCTAATAAAAAAAAATTCTATTCACTATTAATCATTTGTTTGCACACAGTTAAATGGTTTCAAGTGTTACAATATATAAAAGTGACAATTTAACATTAGCCATTTGTTTGTCCACATTCAAATGGATTAACATATGATTTGTAAGTGAATATTTTGTAGGCAATTTCCTTTTTAAACGAGTTAAAACTAATTTGTTTGCACACTAGTATTGCTGTTAGTTTTACACAGTTAAATGATTTTAATTACAGTAATTTAACACTTATAGTTCTACTAAATATTAATCATTTATTTGCACACAGTGAAGGTGTTACAATTATTGTTATTTATCACTACTTATTCTATTCAATATTTCTTGTTCATTTGCACACAGTTGAAATGGTTTCAATTATTATTATTTAAGATTTATAATACTATTTGATATTAATCATTTGTTTGCACACAGTTAAATGGTTTCAACTATTGCTATTAAACACTAATAATTCTATTTGATATTAATCATTTGTTTGCACACAGTTAAAATGGTTTTCAAGTTTTGCTATTAAACACTAATAATTCTATTTGATATTAATCATTTGTTTGCACACAGTTGAAATGGTTTCAAGTATTGCTATTAAACACTAATATTTCTATTTGATATTAATCATTTGTTTGTACACTGATAAATGGTTTCAACTATTGCTATTAAATTTTAATAATTCTATTTGATATTAATCATTTGTTTGCACACAGTTGAAATGGTTTCAACTATTGCTATTAAACACTAATTATTCTATTTGATATTAATCATTTGTTTGCACACAGTTGAAATGGTTTCAACTATTGCTATTAAACACTAATAATTCTATTTGATATTAATCATTTGTTTGCACATAGTTAAATGGTTTCAAGTATTGCTATTAAACACTAATAATTCTATTTGATATTAATTATTTCTTTGCACACAGTTGAAATGGTTTCAAGTATTGCTATTAAACACTAATAATTCTATTTGATATTAATCATTTGTTTGTACACTGATAAATAGTTTTAACTATTGCTATTAAACTCTAATAATTCTATTTGATATTAATCATTTGTTTGTACACAGTTGAAATGGTTTCAAGTATTGCTATTAAGCACTAATAATTCTATTTGATATTAATCATTTGTTTGCACACTGATAAATGGTTTCAACTATTGCTATTAAACTTTAATAATTCTATTTGATATTAATCATTTGTTTGCACACAGTTAAATGGTTTCAACTATTGCTATTAAACACTAATAATTCTATTCGATATTAATTATTTGTTTGCACACAGTTGAAATGGTTTCAACTATTGCTATTAAACACTAATTATTCTATTTGATATTAATCATTTGTTTGCACACAGTTGAAATGGTTTCAACTATTGCTATTAAACACTAATAATTCTATTTGATATTAATCATTTGTTTGCACACAGTTGAAATGGTTTCAAGTATTGCTATTAAACACTAATAATTCTATTTGATATTAATCATTTGTTTGTACACTGATAAATAGTTTTAACTATTGCTATTAAACTCTAATAATTCTATTTGATATTAATCATTTGTTTGCACACAGTTAAATGGTTTCAACTATTGCTATTAAACACTAATAATTCTATTTTATATTAATCATCTGTTTGTACACTGATAAATGGTTTCAATTACTGTAATTTAACACTTATAATTCTACTAAATATTAATCATTTATTTGCACACAGAAACTGGCAATGGCTGGTCGCTCGCCACTGTATCCGCATGGAAAAACTCTGTCAACGCCGCAATAGGAGGGGTAGGATTACTTATAGAACCTAGAGCATTAAAAACGCTTAATAGCATTGAGAAAATACAACCTAGAATGATGGCAGCTACATTTAACGGAAACCCCAGAGCAACAATCATCTCACGCTCCAGCCCCACCAATGTTAGTGAAGAAACTGAACTAGTCACCTTCTACGATGAGTTATCCTCATTAGTGCGTAGCATCCCGAAACACAACATGTTAGTCATTGGCGGAGACATGAATGCCCAAATCGGGAAAAACGGAAACAACAAATACAGCCTCCACAACACGTCAAATAGGAATAGGCAACATCTAACAGATTTCATGATAGAAAATAGATTAGCATGCCTCAATACAAACTACCAAAAAAGAGAGGGCAAACTATGGACATACACGTACGCAAACAATACTAAAGCTCAGATAGACTACATTCTTATAAACAAGAAATGGAAAAATAGTGCAGTGAATTGCGAGGCACACTCCTCTTTTGAGGATGTGTCCACCGATCACCGAATAGTCACGGCGAAAATACGGTTAAGCCTACGAAAAAACGCCAAACGAACAGCAACCACCAAACACTATGACTGGGCCCTATTAAACAACAAAGATATAAGAGATAAATACGTATTAGAATTAAGAAACAGATTCGAAACACTACAAGAAAAGACGGAAAAAAGTACACCAAACGACGAATACGAAAATTTTGTCAATGCACACCTCGAGGCAGCAGCAAAATACATTCCAACAAAAATTAAAACTAAATATAGAGTCCCATGGGAAACTTTAGCCGTGAGAGAAAAACGTGCACTAGTAAAAACAGCCTCCAAAAACTATCGAAAAAACCCAACAAACACAAATGCCTCAAAACTAAAAACGGCACAATATCAATTAGCAGGCATATATATAAAGGAACAGACAGAATACATTCAAAATCAGATAGATAAAATTAGAGACTCGGTGGAAGATAGACAATCTAGAATAGCCTGGCAAACAATAAATGAAGTGAGCAGAAGAAAGAACACAGACAAAGCAAAACTTAAAGCAGCAAACCAACAAGAAAGAATAAAACTGTGGAAACAGTACTTCGAAAACTTACTTGGAAACCCACCAAAAATAACGCCTGAACCAATCACCAGAATAATTAGCAAACAATTAGACATTAAACTAGGACCGTTCACACAAGAAGAACTCGACTCGGTTCTCAGAAAAATTAAAAATAGGAAAGCTGCAGGGCTGGACGAAATTCCCCCAGAAGTATGGAAGACCAGACAATTCGACAACATACTGCTCCGCCACTGCAACGCAGTATACAATAAAAATCCGATAGATAGATGGATGAAGGGATGCATACTCCCCTTCCCTAAAAAAGGGGACCTCGGATTAGCCAAAAACTACCGAGGCATAACACTTACATCCATAGCTGCCAAAATCTACAATGCCCTACTACGAAACCGAATAGAACCCAAAATCGACAACATACTTAGAAAAAACCAAAATGGCTTCCGAAGAAATAGATCCACGACCTCACAAATATTAACCATCCGCAGAATCCTTGAAGGTGTACGGGCAAAGAACCTACAAGCGACATTAATATTTGTCGACTTTACCAAGGCTTTCGACTCCATTCACAGAGGAAAGATGGAACAAATCCTACTAGCGTACGGCATACCTAAAGAAACCGTAGCGGCAATAACGATTCTCTATAGAAACACTAAAGTAAAAGTACGATCACCGGATGGAGACACAGAATACTTTGACATTTTAGCAGGAGTACTACAAGGGGACACGCTGGCCCCGTACCTCTTTATCATTTGTCTAGACTACGTACTTAGAACATCGATTGACAAAATCAAAGAGAATGGCTTCGAACTGACGAAGAAAAGAAGCAGAAGATACCCCGCAACAACAATTACCAATGCCGATTACGCCGATGACATAGCGATACTGGCAAATACACCTGACCAAGCCAAAACACTTCTGCATAGTTTGGAACGAGCAGCAGCAAGCATAGGCCTCTATGTTAATGCAAACAAAACGGAATATATGTACTATAACCAAACGGGGGACATCTCCACTCTAGAAGGAACCCCACTTAAACTAGTAGACAAATTCATGTACCTAGGAAGCAGCGTCGAATCAACCGAAAAAGACATCAAAACGAGGTTAACGAAAGCATGGACAGCTATCAATAGGCTATCGATTATATGGAAATCAGACCTAACCGATAAAATGAAACGCAGTTTCTTCCAGGCAGCGGTCACATCGATACTGCTATATGGATGCACTACATGGATGCTAACAAAACGACTGGAGAAGAAGCGAGATGGCAATTACTCAAGAATGCTGCGTGCAATCCTGAACAAGTCCTGGCGGCAACACCCCACAAGACACCAACTGTACGGCCACCTGCCCCCATCACGAAAACTATTCAAGTTAGACGGGCCAGACATGCAGGACACTGCTGGAGAAGCAGAGATGAACTCATAAGAGATGTACTCTTCTGGATCCCCACACATGGCCGCGCAAAAGCAGGACGACCAGCTCGAACGTACATTCAGCAGCTGTGTGAGGATACAGGATGTTGTCCTGAAGACCTACCTAGGGCGATGAACGATAGGGAGGAGTGGCGAGAGAGGGTCAGGGATATCCGTGCTACCAGTGCGATATGATGATGATGATGACTACTTATTCTATTCAATATTTCTTGTTCTTTTGCTCATAGTTGAAATGGTTTCAAGTATTCCTATGTATCACTAACAATTCAATTAAACATCAGTCATTTGTTAACATACAGTTGAATGATCAAACAGTTCTATTTCTAACAATTCAATTTAGCATCAATAATTTGTTTGCAGTCAATATAATGTTAAACAGTTCTATTTGACCCATAGATAGGACCCTTCTCAGGTGCAACCAGATTCGACCTAGAAGCGATGCCAATGAAGAATTACTCAGCATTCCCCATATCTCCAGCATTACTGGAGCCTCACCATCAGATTGTTCAGTGCCATAACTAGGACACTTTTTTGGAGGGGGGGGGTCCCCCTCTGCAGAGATGCAGTCGATGTATTCTACAGCCTAAGCTGACTGGGCAATTTCTATTTTGTAGTAAATAAATTAAAAGTAGATAAGATGCGAAAAACATTTCTTCTTTAATAGCTAAACATTCTGACTTCAGAAAATATACCTTAAACTGGATTAGATTATGTAAATAAATAGTATATTTTTTTCCGAGTCATGTGGAGGAAAATATTGAATAATGCAATATTGAGGAAACAATTACGGAATTATTAGCATAATTTAAATTAATGGTATACTTTTTTTGATGAGGAAATATTATGGAATAACTGAATATTGAGAAAAAAATAATTGAATCATTAGCATTCTTAAAACAAATACCAGCGGAAGCGTAGATATACAAATTAGTTTATAGTTTAAAGACAGTTCTTGCAGATCTCACCAAGTGATTAGGCATCTCTAATTGAAAGCAAACATGGCTCTAACAATTGAAACAATGAAAAGGGTCATAAACCTCATTCAAGAAAACAATCAACAGTTGTGTGTTGCAAAAGTCGGTTGTTTCCAGTTTGCTTGCTGTACCTAAGATTTCATTCAGATATAAAAGAAATAGGTTAGGTTATTTGGCTTAATGGTATATCAAACCTTGATGGTAAATCAATGCTAGATCCTTTGTGAGTAATTAGTTAGAGTTATTTATTCATGCACGGTTAAATGATATGACATATGTAGTAGTTAAAAAAGAGAAACATACATGTAGATTACAAAAGACATCAAAGTATCAAGATAGAAAACTCAAAGCATATTATTTGTCAGAATTTCTGAGATGAAGCTTGATAGTTTTTATTATTTAGTGTATCTGGACTATTATCTTCATCTTTATTGTTATATTCACAACGTTTTGGCTGATGTATCCTTCAGCTTTCTACAGGTGTTTCATATCGTACTTGTGGATTAAAGAAAGGGTTCAGTTTGAAATTAAAAAAATTAATCATTTGTTTGTGCCTACTTAAATGTTTGGTTTGATTTCTTTGTTTAATGGCATATCACCCTTTGTAGGTTATTTAATGCCAAAGATATTCTCGAAGAACAGTGGTGGTACTATTTAACCCATAGCTGGGAGGATAAAGGGGTTCATACCTTTCCCAAGGGTATTTGCCCGAAAGAGAACATAATAGCATGACTGGAGTACAAACTTGCAAGGATACCCCCCTACTTAAATGGTTTCAAGTATTGCTATTCAGCATCAATAATTCTATTTATCAAGTATTCTTATTCAATATAAACAATTTGCACACAGATGTATGACTTCAAATCAATAATTATAATAATCTCAAGTTTGAATAGTTCTATTTGACCCATAGATTGTACCCTAACAGGTATTACCACTGCAGGTCAGAGTGGATCTGGGAGTAATATTAATAAAGGGGCACTTCACATTCCTCAAACTCCAAGACTCACCATCAGATGCAGCTTAATGTCTTATCCAGGACATTAAATAGTTTCAAGTATTGCTATCTAATACTAATAATTCTATCTTATATTAACCAATAGTTTGCACACAGTTAAATGGTTTCATATATAGTAAATGACAGAATAGTTCTATTTTAGCCATACATGAGACCCTAAAAAATATTACCACTCCAGGTCAGAGTGGACTTGGAAGTAATGGCAATGTACATATACTCTACATTCCTCAAAGCTTCAGAACTGGAGAATTACTATCAGATGGTTTAGTGGCATACTTAGGACACTCGTTTTTTTTTGGGGGGGGGAGATGTCTTACCTCTCAGTAGAGGTGCAATCATCATAGAGTCCCAGCTGACAGAGTGAAAAAAGATATGTAAAATATAAGAAGAAAAAATAAGACCAGGTAATACCTATTTCTACATCACTATTGCCTAGCAGCAATACAAGCCAATCATGCTGTTAAATAATGAATTACAACTGTGTACATTTTTAACAATTTTTCTCATGGGAGGGGGTTCTCATGGGAGTGAGAGACCCAAGGGTATGGAGGACATAGGGTTCTAAGGCTTAACCATTAGGTTACTTGAATATCCTTAGACTTAGTCAATACTGATAAAAAAAATGTAAACAAAAAATAATAATAATGGAAAATCTTCTTTTAGTTGGTTGATAATGTTTTACAGCATATCAACCCTTGTGGGTTATTTAATTCCAAAATCCTGTTAATACATATATATTAAAAATATATGATTTGTAAACAAATACGAGGATCATAAAATAAGTTTCCAGACTTTTTCTCGTATGGCCACTTTTATTCATAGTACGCACATGAAACTCTAGTCCCGTTCGAAGTAATCTTCTCTGGCTGCAATGCACTTGTTGTACCATTCTAACAACTTCTGGAAGGCCCCATGGAAATTGTCTTGTGTGAGCATGTCAATGACCTTCGTCACAGCCTCTTTCATCTCCTCAATTGTCTCATAACGACAGCCTCTGAGCTTAGGGAATAACCAAAAGTCAAAGAGAGCTAGGTCTGGACTACAGGGAGGCTGAGGAACTGTCTTGATGCCCATCTTGGTCAAATAGTCTGCGACAAGGATGGAGTTGGGGACTGGTTCATTGTCCTGGTGGAAATGCCACTGATCCGATTTGAAGAGTGCTGGCCTCTTCCAACGGAATATCTTCCTGAGCTCCCTTAAAACCTCAACATAGTAACCCCAACCCTATCCCTTTGGCCAATCAACTCTAGTGTATTGACTTCCTTACTCCTCCCACACCTCTCATCATCTCTCACAAACTCCCTGCCTTCCTTGAATCTCTTATACCACTCAAAAACTCATACTTGATTCATGCAAGATGGTCGAAAAGCAGTCTGAAGCATTCCATATGATTCTGTGGCGGCATTTTTTCCAAGTTTAAAACAGAATTTTATTGCATATTGTTCTTCTAAAGTGTCCTCACATCCAGATTGCATTTTTGAAATTCACCAGCTGTGACAATCAGGCTTTAGTAGGGTGTATTCCGATTGCTGCTGTAGCTGTTCATTTGAAGCTGAAATCATAAAAATTGGTCAGTTATCTCATAAGATGTATAGCAATAAGATACTGAATTTTTAAGAGTCTACGACAATTTTAAATGTCAATATGAAAAAAGTCTGGAAACTTATTGAATGTACTACATAGTTTGTAGATAATATTATTTTAAAATGAGCCAGAGCTCATTTGTTTGCACACCGTTAAATGGTGTTTTAAGTATTGCTATGTTATTTGTAATTCTAATCAACATAAATGGTTTCAAATTTAGTAAATAATTAAATCATTCTATTTCACCTATTGATTGGACCCTAACAGGTACTACACTTTGGATAAGAGTGGATCTGGAGGTAATGGCAATGATGGAGTACTCCACATTCCCCAAAGCTCCAGCACTGGAACCTCACAATCAGATGCAGTTTAGTGTCATATCCAGAACACTCGTTTGGAGGCGGGGGTTTAATTCTCTGTCCAGAGGCAGTTAGCATATTCTATAGCGCCAGCTGACTGGACTTAAGAAGAATAAGGAATGAAATAATAAAGATAGGAGAGAAAAGAAATGAACATTTTCTCCACTGCCAATTATTCCAGTATATCTTAAAACTCGCTGCACATAAGTTGCACAAGGCATGAACTGGCTTGACCAAAACTTCTAACATTGTGAAGATCTAATTGAAAGATCTAATTAAAAAAAATCGATAAAAAAATGAAAACATTTTGGCTGGCTCCCCCTCCTCCCCGCTATCTTCACAGGAATCGAAATGGAACAAGAGACACCAGGTAATTTCCCAAGAATCTACTCCATTTTTTTTTTTGTTCTGTTGAGTTGAATTCACTACGTACTTCATCAGCATCATGTCGTGCAATGCAAGTATTTTCCTTTTATTCACAATAAAAAATGTTATTCAAAAACAAATGACTCCATTGATAAGCAAATGCTATTTTCCTGATACATACTGAAAAATTCAGAGTACAAGACAATCTGGCATATTGGTCAACCTCAAGATTTTTAGAGCAAAATTCTGAGTTAGTCCTATAAAGTAAGTAAGTAAAGAAGGCGACCAGAAGGCTCCCTTTTAAATAGCTACAACCCCAAGGTGTAAGGGAGGGCGCTATTCCCTGGATTACTCTACCTTACTCTTGATACGTACCTTATATTGCTGAGTGCTAAGCAAGGAGGTATCAAGTACCATTTTTAAAGTCTTTGGTATGACGCGACCTGGGATTGAATGCAGGTCTCCCGGACCATTGGTAAACTAGCGTAGAGGTTGACTTCCACAAAAGATACAGTCGGCTACTGGTTAGATATATGAAACAAGCAAACCTTAAATATTAGAGATTATATTCATATGAATTCACAGTCTATTGTACTATCATGAAATTGTTTGCCCAGTCGGCTGGGGCTGTAGAATATACTGACTGCACCTCTGCAGAGGAGTAAGACCCCACCCCAACGAGTGTCCTGGTTATGACACTAAACAATCTGATGGTGAGGTTACAGTGATGCTGGAGCTTTGGGGAATGCGGAGCACCCCTTTATTGCCATTGCTCCCAGGTCCACTCTGGCCCGGCGTGGTAGCACCTGATAGGACCCTATCTATGGGTTAAATAGAACTAATAGCATACTTATGCTAAACTGAATTGCTTGAAATAGAAATGCTTTTGACAATTAAACTGTACTTACATTTAAACTGCATGCTTATTATAAACTGAATTATTTGAGGTGGAACTGTTTTTTGACATTGAAACTGTACTTACACTAAACTGATTTGTTTCATATAGAACTGTTTTGACATTTAACTGCGTAAAAAAAATTTTACTTATGCTAAACTGAATTTGCTGAATTAGAACTGCTTGACTAAAATGAATAGCTTGAAATAGAAATGTTTTTCACAATTAAACTGTACTTACATTTAAACTCCGTACTTATCCTAAACTGGATTGTTTGAAATAAACTATTTTCATAAAAATGGGTTTTGCGTTAAATAACCTACAAAGGTTGATATGCCATAAAACCCAAGCAACTAACCAACTATGAAATTGAGCAGATAAAAAACATATCTTAGTTGTTTGACTGGCTGCCTAGGTGCTGTGATGTTCCTGTTAGTGTTTATAAAATAATAAAATGGTGTGATATACTTTTAATATAATACTTAATTGGTATTACCATTTTATTATTTTATATTAACCAAGATAAATTTGTTAAATTCAAAACCCATACATAATAACCATGAAAAGAAATTTAAATTTTATGTGTTTGTACAAGGTGGACTACTAAAAATAAATAGAAATTTCAAACATTTCTTATAGGTCTGATTAAACTATACGAAAAATGGAACCACTGGCCATTTTTCATTCTGATTTCCCAAAGGCTTTTTATTTTTGGTTAGTGTTTTAATGCTGTAGAGTTTGGTGCTGAATAATATCTAATCATATCCATTTTGTCATAAGGGTTTTCAGACTATTGTCTTCATTTTTATGGTTTTGTCCACAACCGGGTACAAGTGCAGGACATATAGTATAACGGTTATAGGCGTTGGTTCCCTAAGCTTCTAAGGAGACAATCATCTGGAGGTTACAGGTTCAATCCTGACTGCAGGTGAGTAACAATACAGGAATACTTATCACTTGTACCCGGTTATGGCTAACTGAATCAGAACAGGCGACCCCCATGGATCTAATAAAGGACGTAGTTCGAAGTCCCGTGTAGGTTCCCGAGTTCGACAAACACCTGAAGAAGGCCGGTGGACATATCGGCCAAAACATTGTGGAAATAACAATAAAGATGAAGACAATAGTCTTAAAACTCTTAATGATAAAAATCATCAAGCTTAGTCTCAGAAATTTAGACAACTAATATCCATTTTGATTGTATAGTATCCCATAAGAAATGATAAAAATCGTGCTAGCTTTGGTTCTAAAGAAAATTAACTTTTTATAGAAAAAAAAAAATTAATCATTCAGGATGTACTCACATTTAATGGCTTAATAAAAATAACTACCAAAGTGAACACTCAAGTGAGCTGTTTCCACAATTTTTGTCAGGGGTAGTATACATTCATAAATAAGACAACAATCGACTTAAACCTAACTCACAGCCAAGACAGAGGTCTGTGCATGCGTGTTAGGAGGCAATTCTCGGACACATCAATCTTTATATAATAGCGAGTTGTATTTTTAATGGTTCCTCTTCTAATTTATACATGCGTAAGGCCAGAGATTTGACTAATGAGATTAAACGAAGAAGGAAAGAGCCTACAGACAAATTGCTCCGAGATAATTGACAAGATGCTTTAAGAAGGGCACATGAAGAATGAATGTGCCCACAGAAGCATGATGAGGTAGAGAAATTCAATGAGTATAATGTAACTTTAAAGAAGATATCAAGGATAGAAGCACACAATAAAATCAAAAAAAAAAAAAGAAAATTTCTAGCATGATTCAGTTGCTCTTCAAAGAAAATAAAACTTACAATTTGTTGAATTTGTGAAGATTGTTCACACAAGTATTCAGTTATGTAGCAAACAGTTGCCCTGAGAAGACGAGGTATTTGTTATCCGTCCCACCACCGGACAAGTATCTCACAAGACCTTTTTTAAGGTGGGTCCGGGCGCAGGGCCATTAGCTTACATGTGCCTGGCAGTCCCAAAAATACCTCAGGCCCTGTTGGCCTTTCCAAAAGAAGGGCGCCTCAAGCAACAGGCAATTAACCTAACCCCTCCGAAGAGGGTTAAAGCCTGGGGGGATGGCCCCCTGAGGCCAGAGGGTTCTCCAGTGGTGAGGCACACTCAACCAGAACCGTGCCACAGTCAAACATGGTCGGCTGAAGTGCAACCCAACAAATGGAGAGGCGTACATCTCTGCGACACGACTGGTGCCCAGAGAAGACTACTACCACTCGAGGAGGAGGAGGACTATTTAATGAGTATCTGACTGTCCACATACAGGCATGTCATTGCATGTGCTGTGACGTCTAACTGTCCACATACGGACACGTCATTGCATGGGCTATGACGTCGGACTGTATACATACAGGCACGTCATTGCATGGGGAATGCGGAGTACCCCTTCATTGCCATCGCTCCCTGGTCCACTCTGGCCCGGAGAGGTAGCACCTGATAAGGCCCTATCTATGAGTTAAATAGAACTAACAGCATACTTATGCTAAACTGAATTGTTTGATTAAACTGAATAGCTTGAAATAGAAATGTTTTTGACAAACTGTACTTACATTTAAACTGCATGCTTATGCTAAACTTAATTATTTCAAATAGAACTGTTTTTTGACATTGAAACTGTATTTACACTAAACTGAATTGTTTAACATAGAACTGTTTTGACAATTACCTGGGCGTAAATAAAAGCTGTACTTATAGTAAACTGAATTAGCTTAATAAGAACTGCTTGACTAAACTGAATAGCTAGAAATAGAAATGTTTTTCACAATTAAACTGTACTTACATTTAAAGTGTGTACTTATACTAAACTGAATTGTTTGAAATTGAACTGTTTTTAACTTTGAAACTGTACTTACACTAAACTGAATTGTTATATATAACTGCTTGAATAGAAGTGTTTTTGACAATTAAACCGTATACTCACGCTAAACTGAATTCTTTGAAATAGAACTGATTATTTACATAAGAATGGATTTGGCATTAAATAACCTACAAAGGTTGATATGCCATAAAACCCAACAAACTAAATCAAAACTGAATTTTTTCACATGAAAGCCTGTTTATACAAATAAAATTAAATTAAATTAGGAACGAATTAATCCTTTGAGATTTTTGAAAAAGTTCAGCATTTGATGCACCCAAATGTACATTTATATCTAAATTTTTTGGGTAATTGTTTCTCAGGACATTTTTTTAGCACATGGTCCTAAAGAATGCAAATGATGACCCGGAGGCAATGGCAAAGATTTGTAAATACATTTTTTTAGATACACACAGTTAAATGATCAAACAGTTCTATTTGACCCATAGATAGGACCCTTATCAGGTGCTTTCACTCTCGGCCAGATTAAACCTGGGAGCCATGACAATGAAGGGGTACTCTGCATTCCCCAAAGCTCCAGCATTACTGGATCCTCACCATCAGATTGTTTAATATCATATCCAGGGCAATAGGTACTATTTACCCAACCCCTCCGCTCGGGCAGGATATGACACAAGGTCAATTTTTAAGCGGAGTTTAACAGGTTTGAATTCAGAGTTTTCCTTCTCCTAGACTAGTTGCCTAACCAAGGCTGAAGAACCTAGTCTGTCCTACTATTTACCCATAGCTGGAGGGAGAATAATTGGATTCATACCTTTCCCAAGGGTATTAGTGCTATGTGAAATGCAATCAGTCTCGTCCAGGATTTGAACTCGAGTCGCCGTGTTCATTTCCTACGACGATAACGACTACACCACGGGCACCTCCTCCTGGGCAATAGGTAATTTTGTAAAGATGCAGTTGGTGTCTCCTAAAGCTTAGTCAGCAGGGACGAGAGAAAGTATTCTAAGCCTCACAGAGAGAGCTAGTAAAAAGTAACGGTAATAAAAACGATGCTAAAAACATCAATCGCAATCATTTAAGTTGATAATGTTAAAATTATCTCGAATGATTTATAATGAGAAGAGAGAACAACAACTTAACATCAGATCTTTTTTTCCCCTCAAGCCTCACATTTCACTTAATAGATTTGCCTTTGTCATTGTTATGGACATCTATTTTCAAATTTCATTCACATTTTGGGAACCTCAAATCCAGTAATTAAAATAAATAAATAAACTCTCCGTTTTATATCTTCTAAGAAATCTTGTATTACCAATCAATAAAGTTGGACTGACAGCGTTGCTTTCTCTGACTCTCTCAACATCCATCTCTATTATCCTCTGCCCTTTGCAATTTCTCCAAACAACATCCCATGGCTGCCCAGAGATGATGTAAATCTTTGCTGGTCAGCCAACACTGGTGTGTCCATATCTAGTAGTCCATAAAATTGCTTATGAGTTCATCCTTGCTTCTCCAACAGTGCCCTGTATGTCTGGTTCATCTTAATTGGATGGTTTTTAAGATAGGAGGTTAGCGGCCATACAGCTATGGTTTTGTTGGGTTGTTGCTTCCAGATTTTGTTCAAAATAGCATGTAGCATTCTTGTGAAGTTCTTGTCTAGCTTTTTCTTTTTGTGTTTTGTTGGTTTGGTTTTATGGCATATCAACCAATATGGGTTATTCAATGCCAAATCCATTTTTATACATATAAAGTTCTATTTCAAACAATTTAGTTTAATACAGTTTTTTTAACACACAGTTAAATGTCAAAACAGTTCTATTTCAAATAATTCAGTTTAGCATGAGTACAGTTTAAATATCAATCATTTCTATTTGACCAACAGATAAGACCCAATTAGGTGCTACCACTCTGGGCCAGAGTAGACCTGGGAATGATGGCAATGGAGAGGTACTCTGTATTTCCCAAAATTCAAGCATTATTAGAGCCTCACCCTCAGATCGTTTAGTGTCATATGCAGGACACTCGTTGGGGAAGCCAACACTACTGCAGAGATGCAATCGGTGTATTCTGCAGCCCCAGCTGACTAGGCCAGCATTTTGTTAGTGTCCATGAGGTGCATCTATTCAGTAGTATTGATACAGTTGAAGGTTGGGAGAAATACCATTTTATTTTGCCAGATCAATTTCCATATGATTTATAACCTATCAATAGCAGTCAATGCTTTTGCGAGGAATTTGTTGACATCATTTTCAAACCCAAAAAAAGCTTCCAGAATTTTATCATTTCTATTAGAACATTATATAGAATGGAAAATATTTGGTATTACAGTATTATCAACAAATAAGTATGGCTTTACCATATTTTTATAAAAAGTTAATTCTCTTCTAAACCAGAGATATAAGGATTCTATTGTTCTTTTTGTGAAACAATATACACCTTTTATATTTCTTTTCTTTTCTTTGTTCCATAACCAAGCAGTATATGAAAGGGGTACAAAAAAGGTAAAAGTCTTTCTAGATTTCAGGGCTTAGCCATGTGGGCTTTATGTTTCAAGGTTGAGGTGAGAGACAACATCCATTGCTGGGGTTGGAGACAAAGTCTCTAAACTGTTCAACGAATAGAGACCAGAAGCCTGTATCTTTATCATTCACAGAAAGAGAAAAAGGATTTAGGGATTCTCATGCAACTGTCCTGAAGGACAAGTCTCAAAATCCGACAGAGATAATTATTCATCGTCGTTCCTCACCACAAAAAAAAAAAAAAAAAAAAAAAAATAACAGCCATGTCACCAACACTATCATACATGATTTATGATATTCAATGAACGAACGAAACACTTCTTCATAAAAATATATCTCTCATTTTATTCTACGAAAGGGCCTACAGTTTGTTGTTAGTTTAAGAGATAGATGGAGAGACATTACTTAGATAGAGGACTTCTTGTCCCATATCTTCTTCCAGGAAGAGTGGGGGTTTATCTGTCTGCAGAGATGCAGTTGGTGTATTCTACTGCTCCAGCCGACTGAGCAAATGGAGTGGTCGATAAACACACACATATACATATATATATATATGAGGTGCATACGATAAGTTTCCAGCGCGACATAATGATGATGATGATGATGATTGCTATACATCTTATGAGATGACTGACCAATTTTTATGATTTCAGGTTCAAATGAACACCTACAGCAGCAATTGGAATACACCTTACTAAAGCCTGATTGTCACAGCTGGTGAATTTCTGGACGTCTGGACACTTTAGAAGAATGATATGCAATAAAATTATGTTTTAAACTTGGAAAAAGGCCACAGAAACATATGAAATGCTTCAGACTGCTTTTGGAGCATCTTGCATGAAACGAGCATCTGTTTTTGAGTGGCATGAGAGATTCAAGGAAGGGATGATGAGAGATATGGGAGGAGTAAGGAAGTCAATACACCTGAGTTGATTGGCCAAAGGGTTAGGGCTAGGGTTACTATGTTGTGGTTTTAAGTGAGTTCAGGAAGAGATTCCTAGGGAAGAGGCCAGCACTCTTCAAATTGAGTCAGTTGCATTTCCAGCTGGACAATGGACCAATCCACAACTCCATCCTTGTCACAGACTATTTGACCAAGATGGGCATCAAGACTGTTCCTCAGCCTCCCATAGTCCAGACCTTGCTCCCTGTGACTTTTGGTTATTCCCTAAGCTCAGAGGCTGTCATTATGAGACAATTGAGGAGATGAAAGAAGCTGTGATGAAGGTCATTGACATGCTCACACAAGACAATTTCTATGGGGCCTTCCAGAAGTTGTTGGAATGGTACAACAAGTGCATTGCAGCCGGAGGAGATTACTTTGAAGGGGACTAGAGTTTCATGAGTGTACTGTCAATAAAAGTGCCTATATGAAAAAAGTCTGGAAACTTATTGTATGCCCCTCGGATATATATATATATATATACCTATACAAAAGACTCAATAGAATTTTTCACTATTCATTCTAGAAGTTAGTTCAGACAAAATATTTCTAGGAAACATGTAGTAAATTGTTCTTTCATTATTATACCAGAGGAAATATTAAACCATGATACATTTCCTCTGGTACTAGAGTATGAATAGCTATCTGTCACACAAATGATGTGAGTGGTAAGTTTCAGTACTCAGATATGAGAAACACCTTAAGACAATCAACCTCGTTAAGTATAATATCCATCTACTACACCTTATTTATTTTTAATAATGACCATCTTCCAACCTGTATGGATAAGTACTTCCAGTAATAATTGTCTTTAATTGGAATCATTTTGAGACGAGGCTTCTGAATCTGACTTTTTGTCGCGGTCAATCACCTGAAGAAGGCCAGAGGTGAAATTTGGCCAAAACGTAGTGAAAGAAGAAACAACACAAAAACTACCAAGATGAGGACAAAAAGTCCGCAATAGATAAAAATTAATTCTCAGATTCCAGTAATAACAATTTCGGAAAGAAATAATGGAAATTTATCAGCTGTGGGACAGAACAAATACACTTCATAATCCTAGCTAACACCCAGAAATTAACTTAAAGCTAAGAGCAGAATAGTTATTTCTTTACCACACAAACATTTAAAAAAATTTTATTCATCCGTTTTTTTAGCTGCTACGGTAAAGTAACCTTAGACATGTGCATAAAATTCTGATATGCATTTTATAGCATGTTGCTTGCTGTGCAAGATTTGATGTTAATCTACATAAATGCTTGTCAGGATTTCCCTCTGAATTGATCTGATCTAGCTGATGGACATTCCGTAGCATGTATGACTTAGAAAACCACCACTGAACCAACCAGTGGATACCACTGGAAATGTTAATGGCCCTTCATATCTAAATGCTTCAGCAATTTGCTCATTATATACAATTCAGAGAAATAAATCAATAGAAATGACTGCTAACATCTCTCTCTCTCTCTCTTTATATATATATATATATAATAACACCTCTCAATATATAAAAGTAGAGTTAGCAACCATAGTTGAGGGTGACCAGAAGGCTCCCTTTTCAATAGCTACTACACCAAGGTGTAGAGGAGGGCGCTACGCCTTTCTCTGCATTGCTCTACTACCCTTGATCCTTACCTAATAATGCTGAGTGTTAAAGAAGGAGGCATCAAGTACCATTTTTTGAGTCTTTGGTATGACTAGACCTGGGATTGAACCCTGGTCTCCTGGACCATTGGTGAATACTCTAACCATTATGCCACTGGCCCAGTTCTCATTAAATATATATATATATATATATTACAGTTAACATCTTAGGAAATGAAAACAGTGACCTGAGTTCAAATCCTTCATAAGACAGTATGTGTTTCACTTTGCACTAATGCTCAAGGGGAAGGCATGAATCCTTCTTCCTTTTCCAACTTGTTTAGGCAATCAGTCAAGGAAAACTCTGAATTCAAACAAGTTTTACTTCATTAAAAAAACTGACTTTGAGTCAAACTCTGCCTGTAGTAAATGGGTTGGATAAATATATATATATATATCTAGAAACATGATTATATATATATATATATATAATTCCCTTAGCCAACGTGGTATGCTTGTTGGCCGAGCGGTCTGATACTAAGTCTAACGTAAAGTTTGATGGGTTTCGATCCCGGCTTCAAGCGTCCTATGTATCTAGCCACACTGGAGAGTTCTGATAGAACAAAACAGTCTGTCTGTGGATGATAATATATACGCTCCCCCATGTGGGTTGAGCACTCTGGCGAAGGAATTTTTCGGACGCTGCTCACATAATGCAAAGCTCTTCGAAAGAATTGAGCACTCTGGTAGCCGATAGGGTATAAAAAAAGTAAACAAACAAATGCTGCTGCTGCTGTTGCTACATAAAACCTTATAATTCCCTTAGCCAATGTGGTACGCTTGTTGGCCGAGCGGTCTGATACTAGGTCTAACCTAAAGTTGGACAGGTTTCGATCCCGGCTTCAAGCGTCCTACGTGTCTAGTCACACTGAAGAGTTCTGATAGAATGAAACAGTCTGTTTGTGGATGACAATATATATATATATATATATAGACAGTTGGGGTGTTACTTAAATATTCTTAGTGGCAAACTGTCTGCAACAAAATATCTGATTTTCTTGTGTTACATACATCCAGAATCGCCTGTTGGAAAATATTGGAAACCTAGTGAGAATTAGAATCACAAGCAATGGTCAATTAGTCATGGGGGAGGTATATTTTACACATGAATTACTAGTTAAAGTGATTTCCATGGGAACCAAAATACGCACTATATACTCTCAGTGCTTTCAAAGTCCGAGTCATCAGAAGAATTGAATTTATCTATTTCCATCATTTTGAATGGTTGAACATAGTGCGCAAATAAATGCGTAACAATACGCAGCATCCTATTTCGAGAGTTACTATCCAGCTAGTCATGTTTTGACAAATCGGACATCAAGCTGAATCATCCGTTATCCGTATAATGATCTCCATTTAAAACATGGTTTTTATATCAATAGATCTGTCTGCAAATCATGTTAGATCACTTACAGATGTTTGGATAAATCTTTCTCTAACATGATAATTTAAACTCATTCAAAAACTTATCTTAATTAAAATTTAAATTATTTTTTTTAGGTCCGTTTATTGTCATTACCAGCCAACGAGTCCTATTAAATTAGAACATTTTATATTTGTATTTCTAATTCAATTAGTCAGAGATAAAGCCATACAAATTGAGCACTCAGTGAGGATCAAACTCACTACATAAACCCAACGTTTGAAAATATGACTCGACTACCTATATTACTTGTAAGATCTGTTTTCTGTCCCCTGCCTGATGGAAATTCAATATCCCCACCCACTCTGAGCCTTTGGCTTTTCAACCTCGTGCTTTAATCTCTCATCCTCAAATTGCTTTTATCTCTTCCAGATGCAAATCAGAGACTCTGTAGAGTCTAGAATATGCCTACTTTACCCCTGAAGATGGGTAAACCCCCATTCCCTCCACCCCATAAAAAAGAGTGTCCTGGTAATAACATAACACTGCGTCTGATGGTGAGGCCTCAATTCTGAATCTCTGAAGAGTTTATGATACTCCTTCATTGCCATTACTCCCAGGTCCACTCTAACCTAGAGTAGGAGTACCTGTTAGGGCACAACCTATCAATTAAATAATCAACATTTTTTATACATCTACATCAGTTGCTTACTAAGCTTAGCATAGTTGTCATACAAAGCTGACAGTATGAGACACCCAGTGAGTATCAAACTCACAACAATGGTCAACTAATCTAGTTTGCTAACCATTACATCACATCAGGTGCCCTATGGATTAAATAGATGTTTGAAAATTATTAGTATTAGTAAGAAATACTTGAAACCATATAATTGTTGGCAAATTATTTGTAACAGGAATATTTGATACTATATAACTGTAAACAAATTATTATTAATTGTTACAACTACGGTGAATTTAGGATAGGTGCCTAAGGGTAGACTTGGTACCCTGCAGTCATAACACAAAAATAAGACGCATGTAAATTAGTCAAGTAAAACAGAGGTTTGGAAATACTAACCTAACTTTATTTACAGGGAATGTACAGAGGGCAAGGAGACATTCAAAGGTAAAAAAAAAACCCAGTAACACATGGGCAGAAGAAGTGAAATTAAAAACATGGGCTACAATCATTTGTTTGCACAGAGTTATATGGTTTCAAGTATTCCTATCTAATACAAATAATTTGCACAGATGTATGTTTATAAATAGTCCATTCTAATATTTGGTTTGGTTGGGTTGGGCTTTATGGCATATCAACCATTACCAAATCCTCTTTATACATATTAAATATATGATTTGTAAATACATTTTGTAGAAGACATTTCATATGAGCCTGAGCTCTTTTTTGCACACACTTAAATGGTTTCATTAATATTTTTGTTCAATACAATTCCTTTACTTGCAGACAGTGAAGAGGTTACAAGCATTGCTATTTAAGACTAATTATTCTATTCAACACTATTCAGACAAATAGTTCAAAATATTGCTATGTTTTACTAATAATTCAATTTATGCACACATTTAATGAGTTTCAAGCATAGCCATGAGGATCATTAAATAAGTTTCCAGACTTTTTTTTCGTATGGGCACTTTTATTGATAGTACACACATGAAACTCTAGTCCACTTTGAAGTAATCTCCTTCGGCTGTAATGCACTTGTTGTACCATTCCAACAACTTCTGGAAGACCTTATGGAAGTCGTCTTGAGTCAGCGTGTCAATGACCTTCATCACAGCCTCTTTCATCTCCTCAATTGTCTCATAATAACAGCCTCTGAGCTTAGAGAATAAGCAAAAGTCACAGGGAGCAAGGTCTGGACTACAGGGAGGCTGAGGAACAGTCTTGATGCCCATCTTGGTCAAATAGTCTGCAACAAGGAATGAGTTGTAGACTGGTGTATTGTCCTGGTGGAAATGCCACTGACCTGATTTGAAGAGTGCTGGCCTCTTCCGACAGAATCTCTTCCTGAACTCCCTTAAAACCTCAACATAGTAACCCTAACCCTAACCCTTTGGCCAATCAACTCTGGTGTATTGACTTCCTTACTCCTCCCAAACCTCTCATCATCCCTCACAGACTCCCTGCCTTCGTTGAATCTCTTATGCCGGTCAGGAACTGATGCTCGATTCATGCAAGATGGTTGAAAAGCAGTCTGAAGCATTCCATATGTTTCTGTGGCGGCATTTTTTCCAAGTTTAAAACAGAATTTTATTGCATATCGTTCTTCCTCACGTCCAGATTGCATTTTTGAAATTCACCAGCTGTGACAATCAGGCTTTAGTAGGGTGTATTCCAATTGCTGCTGTCGGTGTTCATTTGAAGCTGAAATCATAAAAATTGGTCAGCTATCTCATAAGATGTATAGCAATAACATAGTGAATTTTCCAGAGTCTACGACAATTTTAAATGTCAATATGAAAAAAGTCTGGAAACTTATTGAATGCACCACGTATATATCACTAACAATTCAATTAAGCATTAGTCATTTGTTTACGCAGTTTAATGGTTAAACAGTTTAGTTTCTAAAACTTCAATTTAGTAAAAGTCATTTGTTTGCACACAGTTTAAATGTCAAACAGTTTTATTTGACCCATAAATAGGACCCTATCAGATGCTACCACTCCTTGCCAGAGTGGAACTGGGAGCCATGGCAATGAAGTAAAGGAGTTGGCTTACCATAGTCGAGGGTGACTCGAAGGCTTCCTTTTTCCATAGCTACTGCACTGAGGTTTGGGGAAGGGCACTACTCCTTTCTGTGGATTGCTCCACTTACCCTGGATCCATACCTTATAATGCATCAAGTACCATTTTTTGAGTCTTTGGTCTGACTTGACCTGGGATTGAACCCCGATCTCCCGGACCATTGGCAAACAATAACCATTATTGTTGTATATTGACCTATGACCCGGCCGGGCTGTCAAAATAGGAAATGCACCTGTGTAAATAACAAGTGCATCCGGTTGAGGAATAGCAGAGTATAGCCTTGACTGTGGATGGGTTGAATGAGTGCAATTTGTGATGCCCACAAGAAGATGGGTGTAAACTATTATATAACTCAGTGCACAGGAAATTCAATCAGTTGGAGACAAGATGCGGTAGAAAAGGCCAGCACCCAGCAGAGGGAGCCCTCAGGCCCTCGATTAATCAGTTTGGAGATCAGATGAGTTGGAGACAAGATGCGGTAGAGAAAGCCAGCACCCAGCAGAGGGAGCCCTCAGGCCCCTGATTAATCAGTTTGGAGATTAGACCAGTTGGAGAGAAGATGCTGCATTGAGGAACATGTCCCAGAGAGGCTGGGCCCCCAGGCCCCTGGTTGAGCAGCCTAGGAGAATGGGAAAGAAACACGGTTATGGCCAATAGAGTCGGGGTTAATATGTTGCAGTTCTGTTCGGTCTCCAACTCACTCACACACACAACCCTTTCAAATAAAGGGAGAGGTATATTTTTCTAAGAAATGTGCCGCTCGTCTTTATTGTGCCGTCATTATGATTCTGTATGCATACAAATGTATATGTATTATGTGTTTGTATGGTTGGTCTTGGCTATACAACATTATGCCAATCAATACTCAACATTCCCTGAAGATCCAAAACTTGAGTATCCCCATCAGATACAGGACATGCATTGGGGGAGTCTTACCCCTCTGCAGAAATGCAGTTGGTGTATTCTACAGCTCTCCCAACTGACGGGGCTTTAATCCAATGTTAATACTTTATATAAAAATATACATGGCATTGAAGTATTCTTATCAAATGCTAATAATTTACACATAATAATATGATTTGAATTAACTATTTTTATCAAATAATATTTATTCATTTTTACATAGTTATATGGTTTCAAGTACTCCTATCTAATACCAAGAATTCTAAGAGAAAATTTGAGAACTTGGTATATACAAAGCTATATAAAACAGTAGAACAAGTTTACCCAGTATATAAAATAATGAAAGGAAATACAATCCAAAATCAATGGTAATGAAATATGAGAATTAGTATATGTAAGAAAGTGAAAAGGGTGACCCGAAGGCTCCCTTTTCAATAGCTACTACACCAAAGTGTAAGGGAGGGTGCTACTCCTTTCTCCGGATTGCTCCACTTTACCCTTGGTCTCTACCTTATAATGCTGAGTGTTAAGCAAGGAGGCATCAAGTACTATTCTTTGAGTCTCTGGTATGACTTGACCTGGGATTGAACCCAGGTCTTCCGGGCCATTAGTGAACAAGTAGAACTAGTCTACCGAGTATATTACTTAGTATATAAAATGATGAAATGAAACAGTAGTGAAAATCAATAATAATGAAATATGAGAATTGGTATATATATAAAGCAATAGAAAACAGTAGAACTAGTCATATTTTCAAATATGAAGCTACTGGACAGAGCTAGTGACTGGAAAGTTTCAGCGGATCTCAAGACATCTCTACAATTTCCAGTTCACATTATTCAAACAGAAAAGCGGCCCGACATTGTAGCATGGTCCGATTCAAAGAAGAGTGTCCTCCTCAAAGAATTGACTGTCCCCTGGGAAGAAAACCAGGAGGAAGCACACGAGCGGAAGAAAAACCGCTACAAGACACTGCATGCTGACTGCGTGGAAAAGGGTTGGATATGCCATGTGATTCCTATTGAGGTTGGTTGTCGTGGTTTTCTAGGACATTCGTTTCTTTTAAAAATAGGAATCACTGGCTGCAGTTTGAAAGTTGTCTCAAATTGTCTTCAAACCATGGCACAATATGCATCAAGTTGGATTTGGTCGAAAGCGAGAAGTTTTCAGCATGAAGGAAATACACGCGGAACCACCATTCCTGTGTGATTATATAAGAAACAGTTACTGTACACGCCTAATAACATCAACAGCTGATAGTAAATGCGTTTTTTTTGTTTTTTTTATAAATCACAAACTACACACCAAAAATGATGATTAACATCCAATGTAGTCTCTGCTCTTAATTGATCTGGTGTGTGTGTGTGTATATATATATATATATATATATATATATAATTCTTTTAATACCCTGTCCAGTGGCAAAAGCTGCTTGGTAGTGCCAGGAGTGGCAGTACTGCCTTGAGCTACCAAAACTGTGTTATCACCCTTGGTTGGCAGCTGATGAGGGCAGGGTATCGCACGTGCTTTTACACGTTGTATGATGAAAAAAAAAAAAAAAATAGAAAACAGTAGTACCAGTCTACCAAGTATATTACTTAGAAAGGAAATAGTAATGAAAATCAATAACAATGAAATTAGTGAATTAGTTTATATAAAGCAATAGAAAACAGTAGAACTAGTCCCAACTGCCTTGGCCAATGTCACCTCTTATATTGCCTAGAAGTATGATCAATTCAATGACTGTACTGATATCATAGCCGCTAGGTATTTAAAAAAAAAAAAAAAAAGAGTTCAGAGATGGAAACATTTGCCACAAATAAAATAACTGACCTGACATAACCCTGTGCCCCCAAATTAATCTTAACTTTACATGTAAACTCTTGCGTCTCACTCCACACAGATTCATTATCCAAATTGATGGTGCGGAAAACACAAGGCTTGCATTGTGGGCCCAACCTGTCGGATTTTGAAGGTTCCCACAATGATGGAATCCATTAAAAGATTTCCAAAGCATGCAAGCAGAAAATTTCTTCTCTATGAAATTGGCTGAGATGTCCTTTTTTTTTTTTAGAACTTTTTTTTTTTTTTTCATTGTGTCATTTGTTCGGGGATTTTTTTTTTGGTCTTTCTTTTAAATTCTTTATTTTTGGTAGAAAAGAGAGAGTTATTTAAGAAATATATTGGACATTTTTAACTTTGCATGGTAACCAATCTAAGAGTAGGAAAACTTTGAACTTAAAACAGTTATAAACTTATCCCATGACCAGGTTTGGTCATGGAGGCATTACTCATGGCATTAATAACCAGGCGGAGCTCATCCATCTCCAGCTTTACAGCTCATTTTTAATTCAGAGTTGTCCTTCTCCTAGATCGGTTGCCATAGCATGGTTAAATAGAGCAGTCTACCCTACTATTTACGTGGTGCCTTCAATAAGTTTCCAGACATTTTTTGTACAGGCAATTAAAATTGTCATAGACTCTTGAAAATTCAGTATCTTATTGCTATACATCTTATGAGATGACTGACCAATTTTTATGATTTCAGCTTCAAATGAACACCTACAGCAGCAATTGGAATACACCCTACTAAAGCCTGATTGTCACAGCTGGTGAATTTCAAAAATGCAATCTGGACGTGAGGAAGAACGATATGCAATAAAATTTTATTTTAAATTTGGAAAAAATGCCGTCACAGAAACATATGGAATACTTCAGACTGCTTTTCGATCGTCTTGCATGAATCGAGCATCAGTTTTTGAGTGGCATAAGAGATTCAAGGAAGGCAGGGAGTCTGTGAGGGATGATAAGAGGTGTGGGAGGAGTAAGGAAGTCAATACACCAGAGTTGATTGGCCAAAGGGTTAGGGTTACTATGTTGAGGTTATAAGGGAGTTCAGGAAGAGATTCTGTCGGAAGAGACCAGCACTCTTCAAATCGGCTCAGTGGCATTTCCACCAGGACAATGCACCAGTCCACAACTCCATTTGACCAAGATGGGCATCAAGACATTTCCTCACCGTCCCTAAAGACCAGACTTTGCTTCCTGTGACTTTTGGTTATTCCCTAAGCTTAGAGGCTGTTGTTATGAGACAATTGAGGAGATGAAAGAGGCTGTGATGAAGGTCATTGACACGCTCACACAAGAGGACTTCCATGGGGCCTTCCAGAAGTTGTTGGAACAGTACAACAAGAGCATTGCAGCCGGAGGAGATTACTTCAAAAGGGACAAGAGTTTCATGTGTGTACTATCAATAAAAGTGCCCATACGAAAAAAGTTTGGAAACTTATTTAATGATCCTCGTATTTCTGTCACATCCTGCAAACATGATAAAGGGGTGCAATGTGCAAGTATGTCTAGTTTGTATACAAGACTGAATTTTTCTTTATTAGGGGAAGGGCAATTACCTCTTTGTAAATATGTACAAACTGATATATTTAGGTGCAGCTTTCTTTAAGTGTTTTCAGGTATTATTTTAAAACTTTATTTGTGAGTGATGTCTCAGTACTGTAACATATGTAAACATCTTGTGTGTATTTTGCATGTATAAACATATGTTGGTGAATACGTCTGATGTCACTTGAGTGTGTTTTAGCTGGAGTTGAAACTTACTAGGTATTAATTCAAACGTTCACTGTCTACGAGAGGTATTATACTGAGTGATTTAGTAAGAGTTTTAAGTTTAAAATAAAATACAATAAAAATTCTTCTTTTTTTAAAAGTAAACATCTGATAAAAAAAAAATTCTATTGCTCTCTCTCTCTTTCTCTCTCTCTCTCTCTCTCTCTCTCCCCCACTTCTTTTTTTTTAAATGGAGGAAAAATAATAGTAAAAGAAAGAAATCTTATTAAAAGATTATTGTTTCTTCTCGGGGGAACTCTACAGTGTTTTTTATTTTTCTCATCGCATTATAAAAATTCTGTCGGACTCACAGTTTCTGCTGAAGATCTTATAGGTAGAAACTGTAATGTTCTCAAATGATTTGATGAAAATATACAAATAAAGTAAGCTGTTTTTAAAGTTTTGTCCAATTTTAGATTTTAATACAGGAGTTTGCGAAAGTAAGATGTTTTAAAAAGTTAAGAACTTTGAATATGCAAAGTAAAAATGTACAAGTTTTATTGATAATAGTAATTTTTATTTTATTTTAAAATTCTCAAAATTCACAAGAAAAAAACCCAATAAAAATAACCAAACTAAGCAAAACTTTAATCAAAATCTGTTGTCTAAAAAAAAAAATCTCTGACACATGCCGGGCCATCAACAGTCAAAACTGACTATTAGTCATGATGTTGTGGCTAATGAGCTGGACTGTGATATTATTGTAAGAAAGTTCAAATTCAAATCATGATATTATATCTACTTTTGGAATAATATTCTTGGGAAAGATGATCATCATGTCGTGCCACTAGCATGGATATCCCTGACCCTCTCTCGCCACTTTTCCCTATCATTCATCGCCTCTGGCAGGTCTTCAGAGCTACATCCCGTATCCTCACATAGCTGATGTATGTATGTTCTAGCTGGTCGTCTTGCTTTTTCTCGGCCATATGCGGGGGTCCATAGGAGTACATCACTTATGAGCTCGTCTCTGCTTCTCCTGCAGTGTCCTGCATGTCTAGTTGGATAGTTTTCATGATGGGAGGCAGGTGGCTGTATAGTTGGTACTTTGTGGAGTGTTGCCGCCAGGATTTGTTCAATATTGCTCGCAATGAAAGTACATTCACTGGATGGAGACACAGAATACTTTGACATTGTAGCAGGAGTACTACAAGGAGACATGCTAGCCCCACACCTCTTTATCCTTTGCCTAGACTACGTGCTTAGAAAATCGATCGATAAAAATAGAGAAAACGGCTTTGAGCTGACAAAGAAAAGAAGCAGAAAGTACCCTGCAAAAACAATAACCAACGCCAATTATGCTGATGACATAGTGATACTGGCAAATACGCCCAACCAAGCCAAAACACTACTGCATAGTTTGGAAAGAGCCGCCGCAGACATTGGCCTCCATGTCAGTGCACACAAAACTGAATATATGTGCTTTAATCAAGCAGGCGACATTTCCACATGAGAGGGAACCTCTCTGAAACTGGTAGACAAATTCACCTATCAAGGAAGCAGTGTCTCATCAACGAAAAAAGACATCAACACACGGCTATCGATCATATGGAAATCAGACCTGATCCATAAAATGAAATGCAGTTTCTTCCAGGCAGCGGTCATGTCGATACTGCTGTATGGATGCACCACTTGGGAAAGGTAGGAACCTTCTAATTCCTCCAAATATGGATTAAATAGCACTACAAGGATTTTGGTTTGGTTGGGTTTTATGGCATATTTACCATTGTTGGTTATTTAATATCAAATCTTCTTTATACATATATATTAAATATATAGGGTTTGGTTTGGTTCAGGATTTATGGCATATCAACCATTGTAGGTTATTTAATGCCAAATACTCTTTATACATATATATTAAATATATAGGATTTGGTTTGGTTGGGTTTTATGGCATATCAACCATTGTAGGTTATTTAATGCCAAATCCTCTTTATACATATATATTAAATATATAGGATTTGGTCTGGTTGGGTTTTATGGCATATCAACCATTCTAAGTTATTTAATGCCAAATACTCTTTATATATATATACTGAATTATTTTAAATACATTTTGTAGATATTATTTTTGAATGAGCCTGAACTCATTTTCTTTGTACACAGGTTACAAGTATTTCTATCTAATATGAATAATTCTATTTACTATTAATCATTTGTTTACAGACATTGAAGTAGTTACAAGTATGACTACTTAATACTAATTATTCCATTTTAACACCATTCATTTGCACCAAGTCAAATGGTTCCCAGTATTGCTATTTATCACCAATAATTCATTCAAGCATCCAACATTTGTTTACGCACTGTAAAATTGTCAGTTCTATTTCTAACAATTTGATTTAACAGAAGTTGTTTGTTTGTACACAGTTTAAATGTCAAACAGTTTTATTTGACACATAGATAGGTGCTACCACTCTGGGTCAAAATAGCCCTGGAACTAATGAAGGAATATTCTGCATTTCCCAAATCTCCAAGGTTGGAGTCTTGCCATCAGATAGTTTAGAGTCATATCCTGAACACTTGTCGGGTGGCTCTTACTCCTATGCAGTCGGTGTATTTCTCAGTCCCAGCTGACTGGGCTGCTTACGAGGATGGCTTTGGCATTAAGTAACCCTTTGGGGTTGAAATGCCATTAACAGAGAGACCAAACCAAAACTATAGTAGCTTATTTTAAGTTTTGAATACTATTTCCTTTCATATGTACACTTCAAAATTCATATATAGATATATATGTATATATTTATATGAGTTCTGGCCCCCTTATGAGGGAATCACTTCCATGAATGTCAGTTTTTTATGATTCCTAAGTGAATTAACCCATCCATATTAATTTTAAGCAGAAGTGTTCCAGGTACCTGGAGGATTGTGCCTCACTTTCTATATACCTCCTCTCTGAGATATTCTTAAAACAATCCCCGAGGTCAACCTCATATAGGCCTACTAAAACTATGGGTGGGTGAATTAAATTATTGAAAAAGTCCCTGAAAATCAATTCTTTCTTCTTCCTGCCTCTTTCACTTCCATGAAATCCTGTTTCTTTTAGTGCTGCTGAAGCAGAAATTTGTTGTCGTATGCGGAGGTGAAAACTCGCTTATACAAAATACACATCATGTGTACAAGCAGATTTTTATCAGGTTTTCATTGGCAGAAGTTCCATATTCATGCTGGCCATCATCTTCTGCACTAACAGCACGGCCATTCTCACAAGTGGCAGCCAGGAGTTCATTTTGTCTTTCGCTCTTACCACAGTGAGATTCTAACAGGTGTTGTCACTTAAGATTAGACAGGAGCTGGGATTGATGGCAATAAACAGGAGGCCCAACACTCCCTACAATTCTAGGACTGTAGTCTCACAACCTTGTGCAATATAGTTTCATACCCAGGGTACATTTTTTTTTGTCGGGGGTGGAGGCATATGCTTATGCAGACAATATAGCCAAAATATTCTAAGCATAACCACCTCGGCAAAGAGGTTGAGTAAATACATGGAGTTTGAACAATTAAATTTTCTTTTAAGATTTTGCTATCAAACTAATGCCGTGTATATATTTACCAACCCCTCAGCTCAGGCAGGATATGACACAAGGTCAATTTTTAAGCGGAGTTTAACAGGTTTGAATTCAGAGTTTTCCTTCTCCTAGACTAGTTGCCTCACCAAGGCTGAAGAACTTAGTCTGTCCTACTATTTACCCATAGCTGGAGGGAGAATAATTGGATTCATACCTTTCCCAAGGGTATCAGAGCTATGTGAAATGCAATCAGTCTCGTCCAGGATTTGAACTCATGTCGCCGTTTCCATTTCCAACGATGATAACCATTACACCACGGGCACCTCCAAAACTATTGCCGTATAACCCATTGTGAAAGGGATTTCATTATTTTGATTTGGTTTGATGGTTGGGTTTTATGGAATATCAACCTATGTAGGTTATTTAATGCCAAATCCATATTTATACAAACAGTCAGTTCTATTTCAAACAATTCAGTTTAGCATGAGTACACAGTTTGATTGTCAAAAACATTTTTATTTCAAGCTATTCAGTTTATTCAAACAGAGCTAATTTAGTTTAGTATAAGTACAGATTTCGTTTACATACAGTTAAATGTCAAAACAGTTCTATATTAAACAATTCAGTTTAGTGTAAGTAGAGTTGCAAAGTCAAAAACAGCTCCATCTCAAACAATTCAGGTTTGCATAAGCACGTAATAAAATGTGAGTACAGTTTAATTGTGAAAAACATTTCTATTTCAAGCCATTCAGTTTAGTCAAACAGTTCTAAATCAAACAATTCTGTTTAGCAAAATTATGCAGTTAGTTCTATTTAACCCATAGATAAGGCCCTATCAGGTGCTACCATTCCAGGCTAGAGTGGAACTGGGAGCAATGGCAATGAAGGGGTGCTCCGTACTCCCCAAAGCTCCAGCATCACCAGAACCTCACCATTAGATTGTCTAGAGTCATGTCAGGACACTCATTAGGGTGAGAGGGTTTTACTCCTCTGCAGTGGTGCAGTCGGTATATTCTAAAGCCCCAGTCAACTGAGCAATGGTTTGGTTTGATGGCATATCAACCATTGTTGGTTATTTAATGCCAAATCTGTTTTTATACATACAAACAGTTCTATTCAGTTTAGCATAAGTACACAGTTTAGTTCTATTTAACCCATACATAGGACCCTATCAGATGCTACTATTTCGGGCCAGAGTGGACCTGGGAACGATGGCAATAAAGAAGTACTCTACATTCCCCAAAGCACCAGCATTACTGGAGTCTCGCCATCAGATTATTTGGACATTCGTTGGGGGTGTCTTACCCCGCCGCAGAGATGCAGCCTGGAGTTCCTTATATTAATTATACTTTTCACTAACCATAAAAAGTGAAAAAAAATAGCTACTCGGGCAAGTCAAAAGTTTTGCAATATTTTAGTAGTATGTGAGGCACAATTCAGATGGTTCTGCTGAAGTCATAAAAGTGACAAACCACACCTGACAATGACATGCCAAGCTCGCCTGATACTCTCCGAATGCTACTCACCAGATTTGGAACACAGCTTTGAAATCCAGTGTTTTAGGCTGACCTGACCAAGTCTGACTGTTACAGCCTGAGCAAAATTTCTTGAACCATCTGGTTATTGTACCATGATCAAGTGCACTTTCAGATTCAGCACAAGAAATGTTCTGGGTTGCTTCCACCATGTTAAGGCCCAAATTTAATTAAAGCATAAATTCCCGAATAAGACTACATGGCATGTTCACCTGGAATACTTTCAAATCACACACAGAATGAAGCAATGCTCAATGTGTTAGTGCACCAACTACCATGACACTTCCAAACACAGCAAATACCTTCCACGGTTATGAAGATGATTGTTTCTCAGTCCTGTATAGAGCTAGAGATAAATTTCATCTTAAATTTCTAGAGGCGATTAATATTTCTATGAATTGCCCCTCTCTATGCAGGCAGTTAAACAATCATACTTTAAATATATTTGGGGAACTGCTAGATACTGGGGTGACTTAGGGGTTTTTTTTGCTTTTTTTCTCACCTCTAATCTGACAATCCAAATTATATACCCCCGTTTTTATCCAATTTTCTGGTGTATAAAAACTTGAAAAGCACCGGACGAAAAGGCCTTTGTGTGTTTTATTATTTTATTTGAGTTCCCCTACTCTCAATGCCAATGGTGTCTTTGCTAATTATTTTGTATAAATTTTCCTGTACCCGGAATTTAATTATATATATATATATATATATATATATACACACACACACATGCATACTTTAAAATATATAGGTCCACTTGAGTATCTGCTTTTTGGCTATTTCTTTCAACACGTATTTCTGACGTTTTAAGTTGTCTTCAGGAAATTGTCTTTACTTCCTGAAGATGACTTACAATGTCAGAAACATGTTAAAGAAAAATAAATAATCTAAAAGTAAGTTTACTTGAGGGCCAATTCATTTTAAAGTAATTACTTTTTTCTCTCACTCGATCAACAAAAAAATCATATATATATATAAAATGAATTGAGCACTCCAGTATCAGGTGAGGCAAAAGTGTAATCAAAAGAAAGCTACAACATAATGCCTTATAATTCCCGAGCAGATGTGTTTCGCTTGTTGGCTGAGCAGAATGATAATAAGTATAACATAAAGTTGGGTGGGTTTCAATCCCAGCTTCAAGCGTCCTACGTGTCTAGCCACACTGAAGAGTTGTGATACAACGAAATAGTCTGTCTGTGGATGATTATATATACATATATATATATATATATATATACACAAGCATAGTACCTTGTTGGCTGAGCAGTATGATACTAAGTCTAACATAAAGTTGGGTGGATTTCAATCCCAGCTTCAAGCGTCCTACGTGTCTAGCCACATTGAAGAGTTGTGATACAACAAAACAGTCTGTCTGTGGATGACTATATATATATATATATATATATACAAGCATAGTACCTTTAAGAAAGGAAAGGATTATATGTATTGTAGAAGATTGCAAGAAAGATATCTATGTTAAGTTATGTAGTCTATCTGTGAAAAAATTATGGTTATATCTAAAAATTTTAAATGTCTCCTTATTTTAGCAAGATATATTCTCTTTACTCTGTGGTGACACCAAGTTTAATATCAATGAAAAAATAGTTTGTCTAGAACAATGGGAACTTAGTCCCCATTAAAGTACATCTATAGGTTTATTTCAACCTCTCTGTCAGCTGCTTTGTGGCAATTGCCTTAATCTTGTCCACCAGGTTCTGACAGCAATTTGAGCTTTCAGAAAAACTACAAGTGGCTGGAGACCAACTTTTTGACATTATCAATCAACAATTTCGCTTATTAAGTTCAATGGGTCACCATCTCAAGTCTCAACCAAAACAACCATTTCCATTGGCTTCATTTCAAATCTAAGGCTTTGATTGTTTTCATTGGCTATTTCTCAGTTTAATTACATTATTGCATATTGTAACTTAGGGAAAAATCATTGCCTATTTGATATATATGTAAACACTGAGTATTATATTATTAGGATTATTATTGGTCAATTCATTAACTCAGACATCTTTCTCTCTCTCTCTCTAAGTGAATACCAGATGCTATAAACATTCTTGTATTATCAGGATTATCCTATTTACCAACCCCTCCGCTTGGGCAGGATATGACACAAGGTCAATTTTTAAGCGGAGTTTAACAGGTTTGAATTCAGAGTTTTCCTTCTCCTAGACTAGTTGCCTCACCAAGGCTGAAGAACCTAGTCTGTCCTACTATTTACCCATAGTTGGAGGGAGAATAATTGGATTCATATCTTTCCCAAGGGTATTAGTGCTATGTGAAATGCAATCAGTCTCGTCCAGGATTTGAACTCGTGTCGCCGTGTTCATTTCCTACGACGATAACAATTACACCACGGGCACCTCCACATTATCAGGATTATAATTGGTCAATTCATTAACTCAGACATCTCACTCTCTCTCTCTCTCTCTCTCTCTAAGTGAATACCAGATGCTTTAAACATTCTTGTATTATCAGGATTATAATTGGTCAACTCTTCATTAACTTAAACATCTCTCTCTCTCTCTATTTCTGTTCAGATAAATACTAGGTGCTTTGAGATAAGTCATAAGACCTTACTTTATATTTGTATATTACTACAAGGAGACACGCTAGCCCCATACCTCTTTATCATCTGTCTAGACTACGTGCTTAGAACTTCGAATGACAAAATCAGAGAAAATGGCTTCAAGCTGATGAAGAAAAGAAGTAGAAGGTACCCCGCAAAAACAATTACAGACGCCGACTACGCCGGTGAATTACTGGTGAATACGCCTAACCAAACCGAGACACTACTGCATAGTTTGGAACGAGCCGCCACAGGCATTGGCCTCCATGTCAATGCACACGAAACTGAATATATTTGTTACAACCAAACAGGCGACATTACCACACTACACGGAGCCTCTCTGAAACTAGTAGACAAATTCACCTACCTAGGAAATAGCGTCTCATCAACCAAAAAAGACATCGACACACAACTAACGAAAGCATGGACAGCTATTGATAGGCTCTCCATCATATGGAAATCAGACCTGACCGATAAAATGAAACGCAGTTTCTTCCAGGCAGCGGTTGTATCGATACTACTATATGGATGCACTACTTGGACGGTAACTAAACGACTGAAGAAGAAGAATGTTGAGAGCAATATTGAAAAAGTCCTGGCGTCAACACCGTACAAGACACCAACTATACGGCCAATTGCCTCCCATCATGAAAACTATACAAGTTAGACGAACCAGACACGCAGGACACTGCTGGAGAAGCAAGGACGAGCTCATAAGTGATGTACTCTTATGGACCTCCGCATATGGCCAAGCAAAAGCAGGACGACCAGTTCGAACATACATACAGCAGTTATGTGAGGATACGGGATGTAACCCTGAAGACCTACCAAAAGCGATGAATGATAGGGAGAAGTGGCGAGAGAGGGTCAGGGATATCCGTGCTGGTGGCACGACATGATGATGATGATGTGTAAGTTGGCTAACAGAAGTCATGGGCGACCCAAAGGCTCCCCTTTCCATAGCTACGAGACCAATGTGTAGGGTACTACTACTTTCCCTAGATTACTCCACTTATTCTTGATCTGTAACTTGACAATGCGGTGACACTGCTCCGTAATGCCGTTACCTTCTGGGACATAAGCACTTCGGTATTGCATTCGTGTGCCCCATTCATCTGTAAAAGCAAGGAAATTTTGACTACAAAAAGCTGGGGCATAATCCGTCAGTATTTCAGCTGGTGCATCACGTTCAAAGAAGATGGACTTCAGTCCTCGCACGATGGCCAATGCATCCTGACGTGCCAGCTGGTACCACACAGTAAAACGTGTTGGCCCGCAATCGTTCAGCGTCAAGAATCCATTGCAACTGTAATGGGATATGTCCATACCCAGCCGATGCCAGTTGTTTCCAACTTCTACACTTCCCTTTTCCTACTGGACTGGAGCTGGGTCGATCGATTGGCAGTCTTCACAAGTTTGTATTATCGACCTGACTGTTGCTTTCGTGGTAGAGGGGAATATTCTACGGCAGAAATAGGTCGTACGTCTGATGCCAGGATGTCCACATTGTCGATGTATGGTTCAAATTCGTTCAGGTGGCAACTGAGCCGTCAGGGCGGCGCATATCAGGGGCGAGGAATCAGACCTGTGCCTTATCAACTCCAACCATTTCCTTGCCACTCGAGTTAGCTCATGTGCTAAGTTCTGCTCTGATGCAACGAATGTCACATCAACTTGGAGGCCGTATTCACGAATCAGTTGCTGTAGGATCGTCAACCTCCTTTGAAAAAGCATCTCGCTTGCAGCTTTGATTTTTACTCGAACTCTTGCCGTTAGTGTGTAGATTAGCCAATGGTAGACGCACACGGAGTCCGCGTGCAGATGAACTATTCTAGGTTGAGACCTTTCACCGCGGCGTCAAACTCTGCTATCATACATTCTCCAGGACGTCACCATGTCTCTCCAACACCACTGCAGTTGCCAATGAGCTCGCATCAACCCACGCATTTAACTCTTCACCGGATACACTCCAGTTGCGTCGGACAGGGTCATCATAGGTCTTCCTCGCCAGTACTTCTTCCACAACTTGTTTGAGAGAGGCATCGTCGACCGGGTCATCCCATCCTTTGGTCACTGCAGTCACGCGTCTTTTTAGGACTCCAGCAATCACGCGTTGCCAGCCGCAAACAGGAAAGTTGTCCACCAACTTTCCACACATGGAAAATATGGTGCGTCGTGTCACCTAAGCAGGGGGTTCTAGAATTGCAGTTCCTCGTTTCCAACGTAAGGTGTCACGCTCCCCTCAAACCTTAAGCCTCAGCACTTAAGTTCCGTGCTCTGGGTCTTTACAAGCCAGACCAAAAGATTCCAACTTTGCCTTGACCTTGCGTCTGCAGATACTATTTCTTCATTCACATATATGTCATCGATGTAAGATGACGTCGCCTCCATCATCCATTCCTCTTACGCCAACCCTGTACTGACAATAGGTTTGGTTTGGTTTCTTTGTTTTTAATGGCATATCAACTCTTTTTAGGTTATTTAACGCCAAAGCCATTCTCCTAGAAGAACAGTAGTGGTACTATTTAACCCATAGCTGGGAGGATAAGGGGGTTCATACCTTTCCCAAGGGTATTTGCCCGAAAGTGAATGTAACAGCGCGACTGGAGTACGAACTCGCGTACCGCGATTCCGCAGTCCATCGCTTTAACCATTACGCCACGAGGACACCCCTTGTACTGACAATAGCCTTCATGATCATCGGCGCCACATTTAACCCAAAGCCCAACCGCGCGAGGCAATATCTCTTCCCCTTGATCAGTACTGTCTGATACGCCCAGAGAGACTCGTGGACACGTACTTGTAAATAGGCCCTCCACAGATCAAGCAGTACCACGATCACTCCTTGCTGACGCCACTCCCTCAATTTGGCTGTACATATGTCTACATCCGCAGTGAAGGCATCTACATGCTCGTTGAGCTCTCTGTAGTCTATCACCGAGCGCACTTTCCCTTTAGTATGTTGTACGACGGCCATTAGAAGAATCAAACCCTTAGGGGTCCTAGTCATTCCTGGAGGTATGGGATCAACCAACCGTTCGTGATCCACACTTGCAGTTCCCTCTCGTACTCTCTCATGGTGTTATCGGGTATCTTATATTATGCAAGTAGGGTCGGTGCGTTGTTCAGAGTACATTTCCACCTGGCGGTCCATATCCTCTCGTTATGGTCGAAGGAGGCATCGAAATCCGGTTCATCGACACAAAGGCCCGCACATGCTTCTTTTCCTCCACCAAATTTCAAGTCTCCGGTCGGCGTTATTGTGACACCTCCCAGTGCTCGTATCGCGTCAATTCCGATCAGTAGGTCATAACTGTGATACTAACATGACCGCCTCCATTGGTGAGAATTGACACAGTCGCGACTCCACAACAGGCCCGTGATGTTCCGTCAATTATCTGCATGTCTACTTGTTGACTGCTCCATGCCGGACATCGGTCTGCACTAACTATTGACTAGGAAAATCCTGTGTCGACGAACGCTGAGCATTGCACACCGTCGACTTGCACCTTAATTACGGGTTATGCCGCATTCACTGGCCAGGAGGGGCAAGGCTAGTGACGGCACCTTGTCTCCGGACCCGTTTCCCTAACAATTCCGCGCTATGTGGCCCGGCCTGTTACAGCGATGACAGTGCAGTCGCTCCCGTGTTTTCTGAATATTGGCGCTTCGGCAATCTCGAGAGTAATGGTTAGGACCACCACATCTGTAGCATCTTGGGCTTTCTCGCGGCCTTGGTACGGCGGAATCACTTGCAGCATGTTGCCTCTTGGACGGTGTCTCAGTTGTTCTTGCAGCCGCAGGAACCATTTCTGTGTCATTCAGAATCTTTCGGGTCCTGGCTAGCAATTCGTTGATTCTCAGTTCATCAAGTCTCGAACACGCTCGCAGTAGCCGACTAATGTCATCAGTAAGTCCAGCCAGAAAAACACATTCCAGTATGCAGTCAGTTGCTTTGCCAAATGGAACAGCTAGCCTCCTTAAATCGGCTAGATAGACGTCCACCGTCTCACTGGGTTTGAGCCTTCGCCCGACAAACAGCTTCCATGCGATGAATGGGTCTGTCTCAAAAGCACGCTTAATTTCTTTCAGGTCTCCATCATCCCCAAATTGCCGGAATGCCACATAGGCTCCTTTCGTGAGCCTCAGGGGGATCATCATTGATGGTTCTTAATTCTAAATAGTTTACAGACCTGTTCGGCTTTCTCAAACCATTCGATGGCGGATGGGGTCGTGGGAGCGCCGTCAAATTCGGGGATCAAGCTCAGGTCGAACTAATCCATTTGGCTGGGGCTAAGAATATGCCGAAATAGCTTGTGCCAAATAAAACTGTTGTCACGTCTCTCAATGACCAAAAACTTCCTTTCCGTATTCAGTTGTTCTCTTCTCCCTGTCTCTTTAAACATAACTCCGTTTCTCCTCTAATCAATTCTTGTCCAAAGCAAAAGACTGTCGCAAAAGCAAAGCAAAAACCCGACCTCGCTGACCCACGTTCGTTTTTTTTTATGTCCTTTTCTGCCTGCCCTCATTTGCATGCGCATCTTAACTCTCTGTGGTTTTACGAGACTGCCGGTGTGAAAATGCGTGATTATTTGCAACAAAAGCTCGCTCAAGGCAGCCATATTTTTTTTTCTAGTCAAAGAAACAGATCTTGCACGCGGAGCATAAGCACTGACGTTTGCGCTGGAGTGAGTGCCGATTTTTTTCCCAATTTTCACTACAGCTTATTCTCATTAGTTACTACAGAGTGAAAGTATATATATATATATATATATATATATATATATATTTCTTGGAAAGCCGAATCCCTGCTGCATAGTCTGGAACAGGCAGCAAAAGGTATTGGCCTCCATGTGAATGTAGACAAAATGGAGTACATATGTTGAATCAAAAAGGAGACATCTCCACTCTAAATGGTGGTTCTTTGAAATTAGAGAACAAGTTTACGTACCGAAGGAAAGGATACAATTATTGGTTAAATGTGTAGAATTGGGAGTCTACTAAGAAGATATCAGTTCAATTCCTGGATATGGTTCAATGACAAGATAAAGCGACAATATAGCTGAAACAAGTAAATGCCGACTTATGGAAATGAACTGTCGGAATTACCTGGGTGGGTGGGGAAGAAAAGACATTAAGGCTTGCAACGAAATAGCGTCGTTGCTTACAACCAATTTTTTCTTGTAACGGTAACAAACTGGTAACGTAGACACACGTGTCTCCTATCTGAAAATAAAACATTAACTGCAAAGAGAGACCGAGTGTAGCATTTTTTATACACCCAACCTCTCGTTCAGCGAGATTTGACGATACTAGCGTGTCTATATAACGCATCAAATTTGGGCACCCGGTTTTGGATTACAGAAAAACAGTCCAACGTCGTCCATACACGAGAGTGTCTTAATTCCCCTCCGACCCACCCTCGGTAAGTTTAACAATTACAAGTTCTCACAGAACATGGTCATCAAATGTTGATGGGTTGCCATGACATACTTGTAGGGAACGAATAAATAAATAAAAAATAATTAAATTTAAAAAAAGAAAAGAAAACTATTAAATTTGCAGAAACTCCCAGAGGTCCCTAACAGGAAAAGGGAATGACGCATGTGTAAAAGAAAAAAGGCATTCCTCTTGACAAAGGGGACCAGGCATTCTCTTTCAGGCAGTGCCCGTCGAACCAACAACACCATTTTGCTGTCTGGTGTTTGGGCACTACGCAAACGTCTTTGGACGTAGCGTCGGTAAGTCTCTTTCACCCAGTAGCAGCCCTCTCTCGGTCAACATTATGCTGAAATATACAAGACCCTCTACTGAACTATAAACTAACCCTTACTGGACTTTGACAAAACTTCCAAAAGAAAACTAGCCCTTATGGAAGCCCGAAATACCAAATGCGGACACCTACATACATGAAACGAATTAACATATTTTTGACACCTTAACTGGGGGATTCAACCATTTCAATGTATTCAGGAAAAAACCCCTCATCCAAGGAATGGTTGCTGAACCCAGTAAATAAAGAAAAGAATAAAAGAAACGTCTTCGTCTCTTATCTGTTGCTGTCTTTTCTTTCGTATAATTCTTTTTGGGACTTTCTTGGGCAAGGCATTGCACCGACTAACCAACGTGGGGATAAAATAAGATAACCAAAATATGGAGTCAGATATCTAGACGGCAACACAGCCTTGCCCATTGCCCCTGACCTTCAGCCTCACTAAACCCTACGTACTTATGGATAATGAATTTTATTTAATTCCCACTAGCCGGTGACAACAGTGAAGCAACAAATATCTAATATTATTAAATGTTGGTCAACCATTGATTTTTCAACCTAAAAGTGTTAAATTCTTTCTGGTGGTAGTAATGTTAAACAAATAAGTCCTTCTGATACACAAGTGATTGATTGGCATACAAACGAACGAGTGAATGTCCAGTAACCCTGGTGAAATGGCCAAGTACAATGAACTGCACCAAGCATACTCTGATTTAATCATGGGATAAGCATCGCATGTTTCGATTAAACTGGAGGCTGAATAGTACATGATACTTAACCAATCAATCAAAATGGATACAAATTTAGAAGTGGGCAAAGAAACGATGAACATATGGGCAGATTAAAAGTGAAAATAATAACTTTTGGATTAGTACACTATTAACCGTAAATATGTACGAGCCATTGGTCTTATGAGTAGAGTGTTTGCTAATGGTCCGGGAGACTGAGGTTCAATCCCAGGTCAAGTCATACCAAAGACTCTAAAAAATGGTATTTGATGCCGCCTTGCTTAACACTCAGCATTATAAGGTAGGGATCAAGGGTAAAGTAGAACAATCCAGGGAAAGGAGCAGCACCCTCCCCCTACACCTTGGTCTAGTAGATATTGAAAAGGGAGCCTTCAGGTGACTCTCGACTCAGGTCACCAACTTTACTCATGTACACCTCTAACCTTTTTTAAAAAACGATTTACGGAGAGTCCCTATAGTGTAGTGGTTAACATGCTGGACTACAACATCATAGCAGCCGGGTTCAAACCCCAGTTGGGTTATCATGTTCACTTTTGGACCAGTACCCTTTGGAAAGGTATAAACTCCACTTCTCCCCATAGCTATGGGTTAAATACTACCAATATTGTTTTTCTACAAGGGTAGCTTTGGCATTAAATAACACTTCAAGGTTGATATGCCAATAGAAAGAAACTTAAATAAATCAACCAAAGCATCAACTTCCTTCTAAACTAATGATAAAAGATTTTATTTCTAGAGGAAACATTATACAATCAAAATGGATATTATTAGGTATTACAGTACAAATACTTTATTAAAAAGCAAAGATACTAGGATTTTGTTATTTTTAGAGGAACAATATACTATCAAAATGGATATTACTAGGTATTACAATATTGATCACAAATAAGTTCACCCCAAACCATGTTGTATAAATCAAAATGGAGGTACCTATGGTGTAATAGTTACCATCATGGCAACCCAAGTTAAAAACATGGATAAGGTTGTTTGTATTCTACCTCATACCATTATCATTATTAAAGGTCAGAATCGCAGTATTTTATCTCCATCTATGGACAAATAGTAGAGCAGCTGGGCTTTTTAACATGGGTATGGTAACCAGTCTAGGAAAAGGAAAATTCTGAATTTAAACCTGTTCAACTTAAAAAACAAAACAAAAAAAAAACTGAGTATGAGCACAGGTAAAAAAAAAAAAAAATCATACATAATAGTAGTAATCCTAGTCAAGTAAGAACATTAAGTTTACAAGACCCAAGAATTCACTCTAAACTGTCCAGCAGGACACATAGCGTAACAGTTATAGGTGTTGGTTACTTAAGCTTCTAAGGAAACAATCATCTGGAGGTTGCAGTTTCAATCCTGATTTCAGGCGAGTAACAATACAGGAATACTTAACACTTGTACCTGGTTATGATTAACGG